>MJUU01043441.1:24524-40434 GCA_002080025.1 Modiolus philippinarum | reverse complement strand
ATGGTGTTTTTTTTATCTGGGATTATCGTAATGTCCCTGTCAGTGCTTGGCAGCCATGTTTATTTACGTTTACGTTGACGACAAGGGAAATAACTAGTTATTTGTTCGACGTGCTAAAGCGCGCCTTATTCAAATTAGTTATTTTGCCTACGCGCACTTTACTGAACAGTTATTTTGCCTACGCGCATTTTCCCGAACAGTTTTTTTGCCTACGCGCTATTACTTGTAAAAATACCAATATTATTTTTACCATAGTTTCTATAGTAAAGTATAATTATAATAATAATAATAATAATAATAATAATAGAAGTCATTTATAAAATAAAGATAATAATCATTATGATAATCCTAACTGATGAAGAAAGGATAACAGGAAATACTTACAATGGCCGAAAATTACAATCGCACGCCACAATCTATCAGTGAACTGCACAGGAAAAAAATCAAATGACGAAAGACAAAGTAGTCAACGATAGGAACTTGGGATAGCAGGACTTGGTACCGTAGCTAGCAAGAGCTAGCAGTAGGGTTAAACCGGTTTATGGATACCCAAAACTCTCCTGTCTCTATCCCGTTTTCTTATAATATGATAAGTATACAGGGTTTTCCTGATTCCGGTGGTCAATATCTTAAACTCTTGATAAATATTATCACTGCATCTATCATTTACTATGATAATTATCAGTAAAACATAAAGATATTATTCTGTTAAATGATGCATACAAGGGTAAACAAACTCGAATATCTATCTTTTGAACATTTGATTAAAAGTCACAGGTCAATCACACTTAGCGTAGTTGACGTTTTTCCTATTTCCGGTGCAAAAGTAAAGTAGTGTATGGAGGCCCAAAACGGACATCAATATTTAAGATCAACAAATTAAAACGACATATTAGTACACTAGATTGAAAAGAAGCATATAAAAACACAACATTTATTTGAATAACATTTATCTTTAAGTTAAAGAAATCAATGTTTTTTCATTATTATTATTATGATTATTATTAATATTATTATTATTATTATTATTATTATTATAAGAAACATAAATTTATTTAAATATTTTTAAAAAACTTTAATTTACATTTCCCAAATTCTATACCAAATCTTTCCAAAATATTCATATGATTTTTTTCATGTTTAAATTGGTGGATCTTTGCGGAATTTACAACCAAAGATTACCAACTACGTTTCTTTTTTTTAAATAAATAAAAAAAATCATTTATTTTTGTTTATCTAGTTTTCCATACTTTTTTCCTGACCATCTTGACGTTTTAAAATCACGTGACTGTTGCTGGGGAAGCTTTACATGTTGCAGACGATGTAGACTTGACAATATTTTATTTTGGACCCAAAAAGCAATTAAAATATTTCATTTACTTTTCATGCAATACATAGGTTAAGTGAATATCAGTAAAATCGTGAAGGTAAGTGTATATAATCAATATTAGCTGAAATAGTTGTTGTCCCATCTATGTGTTGACAGTTGTAAATAGCAGACCTTCTGACGTCACTGACATATGAACCCAGGGCACTCACAAACACGCAATGCTGTGAAAATCCGGAATTCGCGACTACACCGGAATGAGGTATACACCGGAAATAGGAGAAAGGAGTGTTTGGTAAAGAATCGTGGATTTCAGTGGACATCTGCAGTATCAGTGTGAGGCAAATATAACTAAAATCTTGACGTCATTGTACCCTAAGCCTAATTCACGGAATCATGAAGAATATCCGGTCAATATCCCCTATTAAGTAAAGAATGTAATTTACGTCCCAGTTTTTTCTGGATTTTCTATCATTTTTTAACATTTTAACAACGTTTCCGTAAAAACGTAGGTGAAAAAAGCTGTTTGCAAGTCGTACTCATATTTCACTTAAAATTAGATGGTTACAGTTGATTTAGAATGATAACTAAATCATAAGGCTTAACCGGTTTAAACCTACCGCTAGCTTTTGCTAGTGCCGATACAAAGTCTTGCTATCACGAGTTCCTTTCGTTGTTGTCTTGTATGTGTTTTTCCTGTGTAGTTCTGAGCAGATTGTGGCATGTGACTTTAATTTTTCAGCCATTGTAGATGTTTCTGTTATCCTCTCTTTAACATTTATATTTATAAAATTTCATGTACACTTAAAAAATAAGAATTTGCATGATTATCATAAGGCTTGTGGTTCACCAGTTACACTTACGATTAGGAAGATTATGGTTAGAATAACTCGTACTGTAACAGTTATCTCATCACAATTAAAACTGAAATAATCAGTTACTCGTCACGCTTAAAATAAGAAAAGAATTGTAGTCGTAAGGCTTTCAAGTGCCACCACAAATTTGAAATAAGAATGATAATGATTACTATAAGGTGTTAAACAAGTTCGATACACTTCCTTTTGACAACCATTATAATTTTTACTAAATAAGAATCATAATGGTTGCCGAAAAGCTTAACGCATTTACTCAATGACACTAAAAAATGGCAATAATAATTCATTAGTCATTTAGTTATCTTTCAGACTTAAAAAATATCATAATGATAATCGTAAAGCTTCCAGTTACCTTGTCACATTTAAGTTAGGCATTGGATAATTTGCGTGGTATGTGTGCAATTCAATGTTCACGTGACAAGATTATCAATCCAATATATGTTCGAATTCTAAATAAACAAATAAGTCACTTGACAGACTTCCAATGTTGAACACAAAATTAACAACAGAATTACAGTGAAACGGGAAATTACAGAGAAAACTACTCAATGCAAATGAATAAAACTGCTGAGACATGAGGAAATACGTCAAAGCCGTAGGCAGGATATAGGCATGAAGTGAATTACAAAATCTGAAATGAAAGTAATAATGGTTATAAATTATTGTGAAAGAAAATTAAAAAGTACAATATCTTTAGATCAAGTCTTTATTTTACAAGATCACGCAAATAGTTTGAAACATTTATTTTTAAGAATGTTTGAAAAAGTTTTGGATAGTTTTGAAATTGAGTTCGAATTGTTTATCTGTTCGAAATGGAATCTTGGTTATTTTCAGAGACAAAGGTTAAAAAGAAAAATAATGGGACTGTTTTTTGTTAACGGCAACAAATATGTTAGAATAAAGGGAGATCATAAATTATCTTATAATTAACCATCATTACCTTTTCCTTGAACGAATAGTTATTTTGTGGTACACAACGAGACTTTAAAGTTAGCGTTAAATATAAAATAAATGTAGTGCTTTCAAGAGAATTTTGTTGGTGGAGCGACAAATAATAGCACATCATACAAGATATGCTATCACTCTTTCGACGTTTGTACTGGACCACTCTGAGATCTCGCCGGCCGTGATTAACGTCACCAAGTGTTAATATTCGACACAAAACAGCGACGTCACAAACTAACAAACACTGAACAGCAGTCAGGCATTTAATTTACTCTTTCATTTATGAAAAACATAAGAGAAATAGTTTTAACAACCTGAAAGAATTGTATATTTGTGGATATCACCTCTCGTTAAGTAATTTCAAATGTAACAAGCTTGCCAAAAGCTCATTAAATATATTTTGAAGTAATATATTTCTAGTAGATATCCAGCGATATACAACTCTTTCTCGTTGTGAAATTTTTAATTTTAAAATGCATATCTTACCTGTATATTTTGGCCTCTTGGGTTCATCAGGTCTACTTCTGTAACATAGAACTATCAATACTGATATACCTATGATTACTAATACCGCCAGCAGTAGTCCAATGAACCAAGGAAGATTTGAACCCAAACTAAATGCTGCAGCTAATAAACAAATAAATCCAAAATTATTAGAGAAAATGAATGTAGAATATTGTATACACCAAAAAGACCTCAGCAATTTTTACAAATGCCTGATTTTACAATTTCGTAATTGCAGTGAAATGTACGTAAAAAGAATAATACATTTGAGGAATATTCCACCCATATTCCAACTCCATCCTTTAAATGCTGATATGAAGATGTTAATAGAATAATAGTAAATCAATTATCAATGTTTGGCGATTCATAAAACTGGTTTAACCCATCATTGCTTTTGAAATGCCTGTCCCAAGTCAGGACCATTATAGTTTACAATTTTTCGGATTGTCTCCACCT
This sequence comes from Modiolus philippinarum, assembly GCA_002080025.1. Classification (NCBI taxonomy): domain Eukaryota; kingdom Metazoa; phylum Mollusca; class Bivalvia; order Mytilida; family Modiolidae; genus Modiolus; species Modiolus philippinarum. The sequence goes on along the minus strand of MJUU01043441.1, from coordinate 36,327 downwards.
GCTTTGTCTTTTCGCCTCATGGGCTGTTGCTCTTGACAATTCTGTTGGTAATTTTGTTATTACCACCAATTTAAAGTAAGAAATCATATCAAAGTTCTTATTATCTCAACCAAAGCGACTAATTTGTTTTGTCCATAAGTAACACTCTCATTTCAGGTTACAAAGGACATTAATGTTGAACATAAATAAAGTTCAACGCATTGAATATCTATGAAGAAGGAACAAGAAAGTGAACCGAACCGATTTTCAGGTCTTGTGTTCTGTTAAAAATATAGGTCCCTGAATAGCCGAGGTATATTTACCTGAACAAAGTCACAATTACGACCAAGTTAACTTAGGTAAACTTATGTAAAGAAATTGTATTTGTTGGTGTGAAGTTATATTCTGTAGATGTTCAGTGCTCCAGCATTCATGATGATGTCATTAACGGTTCACATGCTATTAGCAGGAAATTCATTAAGAATTGAACATTACCACAGTTATAAATGCAACTTATTGACATGAAGGTCATTGCTACATGTACATGCAATAGCACGGAAATATAGAAGCAGCCTTTAACCTTTCTAAAAACATTGTTTTTGTAAATACTAAGTCCCCCCTCCCCTACCGACCAAATGAAAACTTAAAGAACAAATTCTGTTATTCTTGGTCACAGAGGTACATGCATTAAATAATATTCTATCATGGCTACTGTTAATCGTCAACCAGTATAATACTCGATTACCATATATCTCGCATATGCGCAACTGGTATCGGAATATAAGTAAACGGGATATTTTTAATTTTGTTCGTCTAAGTTTATGAAGGAAATAAAGGTTAAGAACACTTTTGAACTAAATCGTGGCATTCAGACACAAAAATGAGTACTGTTTGACTTTCGACTTGAAGTTTGAACTTGCATCTGTTTGAAAACGTCAGATTGTGTATTGTGACATCATAAACACAGACAGCGATGGAGGTGAGAAATTGTCCTTCTCTCAGGTCGCTTCAGAATTGAAAATTCAATATTCTGTCACATTAGAATCAAAATAATTCATGGCAGGTATATGGTTATTGTCATTTAACCATGGGCTGGGCCTTTATATTCGTAAATTTAACCCCTCACTAATTCTCTTGGTTAATTTCGAATATAAATGCCCAGCCCATGGTTAAATTTCTAATAACCATATACCTGCCATAAATTATTTCTTAATTTACACCATTAAGTATTTTACAAATCGTGTGAAAATGTAATAGGCATTGTAAGTCCACAGCAGGTGCTTCTGCAAACATGAGTAAATCTATAAGTCGTATTGTAGACTAAAATATCAAAAGGAATATCAGTATAGAAAGGTTTTGGAGAAAAGATCGGAAACTTATGTATGACCGACAGACTCATGGACGGATCAAGTGCAAACCTATGTATAGTCGACTTTGGTAATGCAGTAAGGGGACTAATTTACAGGTGTATAATATATGTCGAAGAATTCCTATAACTTTTGTTGAAAAGTTATCAGTAAAGAAGGACATGCGGATAATGCAGGCATTCACTTTAATGGCCATACATAACTGTTGCGATTAATATACTTAGATCGCCGTGTACTTGCGATTTTTTTAGGTTTTTGTAAGGCAGGTTAAAAATATATTCTTCTTCAAAAGTATACGATTTGTTAAATAAATAATGACCAAATTTAGAAGTGTACGATATTTTTACCTATTCATGCAAAATCTTGAGCCGACATATACAGCAATACAGTCAGCAGAATGAAAAATGCAATAATTAAAGAAAGTAAAACAGAGTTTAATATATAGCTTATTCTTAAACATCTATCTTTTTCCATAGTCACCTGTTATTAAAAAACGTGGCCACTTAGGATAATGCCAAGTCTCGTTTCTCTTTTCATAATAAATTGAAATTATATGTTTTATTTCTAAATCAATGTCAGTTTTATTAATTTCTATGAAATTATAGACTTTACACAGGAAAACGCCAGCTTATAATTACGACTAACAACATGACTTCATTAACACAGTAATTACTAATGTTTCTATACATATAAATTAAAAGTCATTAATCAAATTTTAAAGGTTTAAGGTTCAATAGCACTATCAGACTTATTAACGTACCGAGCAAGAAAAATAAGATCAATAGACTTACATAAGCCTGTAGTTTTGACAATAACTGTGTCGCTTTTTGATGTTTTACCACCGTTTGTAACCACAAGTCGAACTTCAAAAGACGTTCCTGAACTCAATTTATTCACCCCAATCCAATTCTTGGATACTTCTTGTGCCGAACTCTGCCAGTCAGAAGTCCCTAAAATGTTCAAGCTAAGATTTAACCCTTGTTACAATTGTTTCGGAACTAACAACATTACCATCTCACAGTTGTTGCATATAATTAACTCTCTTTATTTTGTTGGTTTTTAATGCATTTTTAGTAATAAATATGACCAATCGAATTTCTAATTTCTGATATCATGATTGTAAAAAATATCAAAATTAGAACTAGATTTGCAATTGCAAGCAATAGCTGATGTCGCCCCTGGCAGCCAATTCGGTGCTTCCTTCTTGTTCACAGCGTCAAAATCTACCTAGAAATCAAATTTCGTTGAAATCTGACAAAGTTGAAATTTTGACGTATTTTGGCGGCCATCTTGATAATGTCGGCCACTTTGAATTTTTTTTGCTGCATGTCCATCTTCTTATGGTGATTCAACTTTCTGCCAAATATGAATGAAGTCTGCCACGGCATGTTTGAGATTTTATCATTTTCATTGAAATCCGACAAATCTTAAACGTTGACGTAACTTGGCAGCCATTTTGGAAATGGCAGCCATTTGAATTTTTTTTTTGCAACATGCACATCTCCTTAAGGTGATTAAACTTTGTGCCAAATAGGAATATGTTTTGTTAAAGCATCTCTGAGAACTCGCATGAACAAAAATAGGTGAATGAAAGAATAAATAAAAATAACTAGATTTGCAATTGCAAGCAATAGCGGATGTCGCCCCTGGCAGCCAATTCGATGCTTCCATCTTGTTCGCAGTGTCAGAATCTACCTAGAAATCAATTTTCGTTGAAATCGGACAAAGTTGAATTTTTGACGTATTTTGGGCGGCCATCTTGAAAAGGCGGCCATTTTGAAATTTTTTTTTCGCATAAATTCCTTTCTCTCATCTTATTGAACATTAATGTAAAATATGAACTAATTCTGCACTACATTTCCTGAGATATTGAAACCTCCATTTTTCAACGTAAAATGGCGGCCATCTTGGAAATGGCGGCCATTTTGAAAAATTTTTCTAAAGCCTGCACTTCTCCTCATGCTGATCTAACTTCATGCCAAGTTTCATTTGATTATATCAAGCCATGTTCACAAAATAGTCCGGACAAAAATCATCGGAAGAACAATAATAATGAAGAATAATAAGAAAAAGAAGAAACAGAACAATATTAATATGTCGCCCCGACTACGTTTGGGGCGACATAATAATAACAAAGAAACGGACCAATAACAATATGTCGTCCCGACTACGTCTGGGGCGACATAATTAAAACGAAACATTCCCTTATGCTGTGCATGTGTTTCAAGGAGTAACCTCTCATCAACAGAAAAATATCTTAAGGTTTTTTACATGCAATAGCAAAAAAGAATTACTTATTTCTTTTTAATCTATGAAACATTTAAGGAAGCAAATTAATAAATAACAATATTTGAAATTGCTTTTCAAATGATTCATTTTAGGATGTATAGAGTTGTTCTAACAATTTTAGAAGAACTAATCAGCTGTGAAAAAGGTTCAATTAAAATATTTCTACTCATATAAATTAATTTTTTGACCAAACGCTAGAAAAATTACCTTTAGTGAAAATGCTTTCATCATATACAAAGATAATATATTAAAATAAGCTGTCCACTAAATGATGTGGAAATTACAGATCTAATTTTTGAACAGTTACTACATGTACTTTGTACAGAACTATGATTTTGTCTTATAAAGTCAAAAACATAATCCGAAAAGCAACCAAAGCTGAAAGCCAAATCAAAATAGAATAACGATCATTCGGATAGTAATGTATTTATTCAACTTTTTGCAAAATTCAGACAAAGTGATATATTCATGCTTCATATCTTTTAATGCAAAACAATCCTCCGTGTTGAGATGTATGTTCTTTATTTTTCTTAGATATGGTGTACATGTACATGAGATTATATCTCCTGTGTACACTTTGTTTACCACTATAATCTAAATTAATGTAAATTCTAAAACCTACTGATAACCTCCCTTAATCTTAGTTTTGTCCTTAGCTATATTTGATATTACCGATTATTCGGATTTCGGTTGATTTTATACATTTGAAATATTTTTTTTTAAATCTTCAATTTCCTATGTTTGGGTTCTAGCGCTGCTTATGGGAATGAATATCCGAAATGGCCATACTGTTCATTAAAATTCATCGCAGTTGGGGTCAATAAAATGCTCTGGTCTCAGGTTCATTCACTCCATATCCTTTCTAAAAATATTTAATAAAAGGGTTTGTCTTTTATTGCTGTGTCTGTGTTAAGACGTATGCTCTTTAATTTTCTTTAATATGGTGTACTTGTACATCTAAATGCTAAAACCTACTGTTTCACTCCATTAGCCTAGTTTTGTCCTTAGCTATATTTAACATTACTGATTATTCGGATTTGTTTGGGTTAATGCATTCTATTTTTTTTTTTGAAATTGCGGATTTCTTATGTCAAAGTTCTAGTGCTGTTAATGGGGAATTAATTTTCGAAATGGCCATACAGCTCATTTAAATTCATTGCAGTTGGAGTCATCATATTTGTTATGGCCTCATGTTCATTTAGTCCATATCCTTTTGTAAAATATTTAATAAAGGGGGCTTGTCTTTTATTGCAGTGTGCATTTAGTAAAACGATCCTTTGCGTAAAGACGTATGCTCTTTAATTTTCGTTAATATGGTGAACTTGTACATGAGTTTATATCTCATTTGTACACTTTGTTTGTAACTTTTGTCTAAATTTATCTAAATTCTAAAACCTACTGTTTAACTCCATCCTAGTTTTGTCCTTAGCTGTATTCCATATTACTGATTATTCGGATTCATGGTTTAATGCGTTCTAATTTGTTTTGGAAATTGTGGATTTCCTATGGTTCGGTTCTAGTGCTTTCGATGAGGAATTAATTTCCGAAATGGTCATACAGCTCATTAAAATTCATTGCAGTTGGAGTTAACAAACGTGTTATGGTCTCATGTTCATTTACTCCATATCCTTTCGTAAAATATTCATCCCTAACTTTAAACCATTCTTTGTAGCTTTGCGAACTATTAAAGTATCGGTCGAAATGTTGAGACTTCAACTAATGCATTTGAAGCAAGAGTGACATTTTTTAAATATGAATCTGTTGCTGATTCGCTAAAACTTACATTTTCATTATTTTAAAAGGGACTTTTATTCAAATTAGGTAATACCTAAAATTGTATTATACTTTGTTCGATGCTCTGTTGAGTAGTAATGTGTTATTTCTGATAAATTTAAAAATAACAAAACACAAAAGTTACTGTAAATTTAATTTCTGCAGATAGTCATTTCGACAACTTATGTGTCTTCAGTGCAGATCAAACAAAACAATCAGAGGAATATAGACCCAATTATGTGTAAAGTGGGAATAAGTAAAACAAAACCACTAAAATAAATGGAACCAGTGAGGTTTCCAGATATTTACTATCTATGCACCGATGAGATATAAGTTGTCCAAATAGCACATATGCAGAAAATAAATTAACAGTAACTTCGGTATTTTGTTAATTAAATCATATGTTTAGACGTGGTAATCTAGTTATATGTTACCTTTTATTCGATACTGCACAAATGCGACAGTTCCATATTTTTTGCTGATGACCGTCGTCCATGTTAAATTGAAGAATGTTGAATTAACATCCTTTATGTAGAATTGTGGTACATCTAAAGCAAACGATAAAAATATAATAAATTGATCCTGTATGAAGTAAATGTTCGCGAGACAACATATCAAATGCATACATGATAAGTTAATTGTTTTATAAATTTGTTTTTCTTTTTTTATAATTGATCTTTTTTTTTGGTTCGAAAATTGAACTTACTAGGGTATTTTTGAATTTTTAAACAGTTGTAAACATATAAAAGGTAGAAGTCTTTAATCATTGTCAGTGCGGACCACCAAACGATCGTGAAGCTAAATTGAACATCACATCAGGAACGATAAAACCAAGGATTTCAGACGCCCATTGCTGATTCAGCTTATCTGCATTTGAAAGCGTGCTTACTCGATCCTACATGTTTTGTCAAAATATTTTACTTTCAAGTCTCTTTTTCTCGACATTGTATTCTATCCATACGAAACAATCTAGAGCCTTCTTTCGAAATAGAAAAGATAGAACCAGCAGTGTGAATCTTTATCATACAGCAATATCATCAGCTGTTCTACAAAATTTCAACAACAGCAGTTTGAAACATAACAGTTTGTTAAAGAAATGAAAAAGATTTGTAAAAACACTGATACAAGTTCATTAAAATTGTTTTCCTGAGGTTCTGTTGTAGCGTCCTTTATGTTTTGACTTTTCAAAATTAAAGACGGACAGAGAATTGTTTTGACTAAAGTGTAGGCAATATTGCGTATTTATTCTGCAGATCAGATAACTGAAAAAAAACTTTAAGATATTTCTTTTAGCAGTAATTTTTAAGTGATAAAATACATCTTACTCATAGCTGATGGTTTTGCAGTCGTGAGTTCTATAAAAGCTACTTCTCCGCGACCATTTTCAGTCCGCGCCCACATATGTATTCTGTATTTCTTACTTGCAGTCAGTCCATTAAGAACAGTGCTATTGAGACGAGGATCCGTGATTTGTGGGTCCATGTCTTCCATTTTACCAAGCTGCAAACCCTTTACTGGCAAAAATTGCATAAATAACGTACATTAGGTGAACTCGTAGTAGTAGCCTTATTGGTTCACATATTGTATTTTGTCAAATTTCAGCCAGCATTGCATGTAAACTTTGGATTAAGATTTGTTTTAAAAATGAATTTAACTGAAAATTTAATGTAACAGTTATCTGCATTATTTTTCATTGGCAGATGAGCAAAACACTCTTACCGATATTTAGAGCGTCTGTAACTCCTAGTTATTGGCTTATCACCTTGTCTACGTCTTATGATGACGTATAGATAAAGAACAACAATAAAGGCGAAGTTCCATTGCCTTGTTTTAAATGTATCCGTAGAGGCTTTTTCTAATGTGCAATTACGTAATATCATTTCATTGTTTAATTAAGACTTGAGTAAGTCCATAAAATACTCCCAGTTATGGTGTACTATTTTTAGAGAATTTATCATATAGATGCACTATCAAACTTTCACATTTTGGCTTTTTTGTGTAATTTCCGAAAGTTATGTTGATATTTTGTTTACAGCGCCCATGTCTCGTGATTTCGTAATGCCAAGTTTGTTTAGGAATTGACTGGATGACTGACCTGTGGTGTATTTATTCTGAGATTGTCTTTCATTAGTTTTTTCTGTCATACAACGGATGACATCGATTGTAAAAAAATTTGCTTATTCATTTCATGTTTTTGAAGATCTTGCATCTACGAGAAAACGGTTTTGGAAGTACCGAAGGAGCAAAGTACAAGATTGGATAAATCAAGAAGACAAGGCAAAAATGAAAACTCCATAAGACGAAAGGGTGTAATTAATAACAAACAAGGATAAGGTGTTGTTCCACATTTAGCAATGAATTCCGCTTAAACCTCTCCCAGAGATCGTTTTGAACTTATTATGAGTTATACGCAAAGCTTATAATTGACGGCCTTATGGTGACCTCAAGATAAAGAACAATTAAAAAGGCACTGGAATGTTTCATTTCTTGATCTCATCGTACATCTATACAACATGTGTCTAACGTGCATTTACTCATCTACTTTGATTGTTTATCAAAAATACAAGCTTTTCAAAATATTTAACCCTATATCCAGTAGATTGAGACCGAAGGCATGTTTTTCCGATTCAAATAAATGACGAAAAATTAATCAATAGCACAGACTTTGAATTAATTTGATATTTACCATAAAAAGTAAACTGTTCCAACTATTGACTAGATTTTGATTGAACAAATACAATTCAGCTGTCGTGTCGCTTAAGATGACAGATTTTTTCGCCCATGTACTAATTCTTTTATCATGAACCATATTTGTTCCTGGCATAATTTTTCAACTTTTTATGAAATAAGAGAAATTTTCTGTGGAAGACAATTTGACCAGAAAGTACATTGTATCATATCTCTTGTATCTAGATTACACGAAATTTTGTTCAAAACTAAGTATCTCCCTCCATCATAACTCTGTCCTTTGCCGATTTTCTCATAACTCTGTCCTATGCCGATTTTGGCTTATTTTTTAGATCCTATTGGTAATTTGTTCTCTATGAGCTTTTCCACATTTTTCGGTATATCGATTCCGAAATGTTTTGATTCGATCTGCACTGAAGAGACATAAGTTGTCGACAACGCGCATATTCAGAAACTAAATTAACAATAAATCGGTATTTTGTTACTTATTCTCATTGATAAATTCAATTTGTGTCATCTTAAATTAGAGCATAATGAACTCATATATATTATTGCTATTTTTTATTCCAAATTGAATTTCCTACGAACTTCAGTGAAAAGCCATTTTATAAATTTAGAATTTTTTAAAACCATATTTAAAAAACCTAGGAAACAATTAATCAATTTTCCGCCAAGGTCTCGATATTTATCAGACATTAATCAATTAAAAGCAGTGTTTACCTAATCTAAATTAATTTTTAATTTATTGTAAGTTATGTGCACATCAATATTTAAATACAAGTTTAATAGGTTTTGTTCTCACCTGTTTGATAGCCAACATCATATCCTAGTAAATAATTACTCTGTATGCCTGTAGCAGCCGGGGAATTCAAAAGTTCCGGCCTGTTCCATGACAACTCGACAAAATTACTACCAATAACTATGGGATGCAGATTTTCAACTGGTCCGGGCACTATAAAATATATTGTTTTTGTAACTACATTTGACATAAAATGCGTTATGCTAATTGGCTATATAACCCATTGGATAATATATTACTTCTTTGTTTTAGGGCCATTCAAAGAAGTATGGATATTAAAGAAAGTTTCCATGACAGAATGAACTACTACAAACGGATACCGTGTTGTTCTGAAACTAAGTACTCGAAGTGGAATTTTATCTCTATCTTTATCTTTAAACAAACCTTAATTTTATTAACTATACCAGAAAATATAATCTTTTTAATGTTCACCTCAACTTTCCGAACAACTTATTCATAATCCTTTAAAATTCCAAAGTCTATTGTACTTCAATAAAAGCAAGGGTTATCAACTAAAACCGTAAAAAATAAATCCTTTCTCTTTTATAATATTGTTGTCATAATGATACTGACAATGTCTGTGTTAAGAATTGCTATAAATCAGTTTGTTTAATATTTGATAAGCAATGTTATATATTAAGTTGTTTTTGGACAATTTGTAGGGCATTCTACCTGTTTTTTGAAATTGTTTTCCCACATTCTCAGCTGATGGTAAAATATAAATATGATTTTGTACCAAAGGTGGTTGCTTAAACTTCCTGAAACGTTTCCTGCCATTCTAAATATTTTGCGTTTTACCAAATTTCATTACAGACCATTATTCTTATTCAGCTAGGTTATGGTTTTGAAAGATTTCTTCACTCTCGACGGTGAAAATAGAAAATTTACTATCTATAGTAAAGAAACATATATCTTAAGGAGAATCTTTATTTATATGTCTTTCTTCCCAAAAGTCCAAAAAGATAAGTGGAAGAGTTTTTGGCAAAACATACTTCACTTTGTACATGTAAAAGATGTGCCTTTGATATTTTAGGGAGAGTATTATTGTGGTGGTACATATCAAAATACTGAAATTTAAGTTCAGCAAATAGCTATATATAGCCAGTTCAACAACTTATGACTCTTCAGTGCAGGTCAAATCAAAGTATTTGGAAGACCATAAACGAAACATTTGTTAAGTTTGACAGAGCTCAATAAGATGTAGTATGGAGAAAGGCAGTATGATAAATTCATACGGACACGGTGTTGTGTCCTGTATTTATTTCTTTTACGAATTTGTCATGTCATTCCAACGTCCATATTGATCACGATATGTAAATGTAATTAGCTAGATCTATAAAACAGCCCTATGTAGAAATTTACTGAGTTTAGAACAAAAAGCATTTCTATATGTTGATGTTATTATTGACTACAAAGCTTCATTTACATTCAAAGTTGAATTTACATCTACGTAATTTCGTCTTCAAACAGCTCAAAATATTTACATAGATTTCAATTTAACTTCTGGAAATTTTATATTCAAAATAAACATCAACTTCAAGCAAATACAAGTTCAGTATTTGATTAAAGTCACTATTTATTACCGTAATTATTTTATACTTTTGAGGTAGAAATAACGTATATAGCATAAATTGAATTCATTTAAGTTCTGGAATACCACAATTGCTTCAAATAAATGAATGTTAAAAGAACGTTTATCACGTTGCCTTTAGATATAATGCTGAAAAAAAGCTTTGAATAATTCACCTATATTTTTATTAAATCAAATAGGCTTGTGTGCACTTTTGGAACCATTTTATGTGATTTTGGTTTTACAATTTCTTATCGGTATTTTGGGTCGTAAATATGATCGAGGATCTATCGTAACAACAAAGGAAAATTTAAATTTACAAATATTTTGTAAGTCTGTAAGATTTGAAATAACAGGTTTTGACTTGTTCTGATGAGACTAGCCCAGTATGAAAGTTCTGTATACTTAGTACTAGCAGAACACGTTTTCTATAAAAATAAGCTTTGATGTTGTCTTGTGTCTTTATTTTTCGTTTTTATTGATGAAGGGAAGATAACAGGAAACACTTACAATGGCCGAACATTACAATCACATGTCACAATCAACCTGGGAACTGCACAAGAAAAACAATAAAATGACAATGTTTCTGGACTTTCATTTACTTAGTAGGTAATGAATGTATCTTTGTTTTTACTTTCGATGCCAACTTTGTTTATTCATTTACTTTGTCAAATGTTTTAAATATAAGCACCTTTTACAAAAGCCTAAGACGAAAAGTTGCACATTTATATACTACTATAACAACCATTCTTTCCGTTGAATGTGGTGTAACAAATTACATATTTGATGGAAGCATCAACCATTACTTTAAAGATGAATACCTCAAAATAAAATAAAAATCATTTCAACGTTCAGTCTATACTGATTTGATTTTCTAAAAATTTTGTGGAATAAGCTGATAAATGCAGAAAAAATATTATTTTATGATGCCATTTAACTTGTCGATAAGTTTCTTCATTCCGTGCAACGTAACTGCACTTCCATATCTAATCAGGAAATCGTTACTTTTGATTATTTTGCTTAAATACGTCGTCTTCGAGAAACAGAACCTCTACGGGACAACGTACTTATCTTAGCACTTTATCACGTGATAATATTGTCGTTGTGGTGCTTGAAGTCTTCCGCTTAGTAGTTGCTGTAATTTTATAAAAAGTCGCATTTTTTCATTCTGTTTTATTATGAATATTGAAGTTAAGAACCGAAGTAAAATGTCTGCACTTTCTGAAGGTTAACACAAGACTTTTATGTTTGGAAGTGAACTTCAATTTCGTCGCATTTACGTCGATTGAACTGGAAAAAAATTCCTTAAAAATGTGCAAATGAAAAATATGTCATTCA
>MJUU01043441.1:0-10587 GCA_002080025.1 Modiolus philippinarum | reverse complement strand
GTTATGGTTAAGATACACTTGTTTAAGTTTTTGTACGCAAAAGTGTTCCGAAAACACTACGGACATTTTTGACAGCAATATTGAGATCTGTTTTCGGAAATTTATCATTCATATAATCGTCATCATAAAAAAAGACTGTCAAAAAGTAAGAAAATAAATGGAATAAAATCAGTTGACAGGACAATGTTTTTGTATTTATACACAAAGAAACAATGACAGCAGCTGCAAATTTCAAACCCAAAACGGAGGGAAATTATTCTATTTCAGAACGTGTTTATTAAAGTATTAGTTAAGGGTAACAACACTATCTGACTGAGAAACAACTCGGTATTAAGTAATCATTTATAGTTTAATTCATGTAAAAAGACTGGAGCTCAACATTTATTACCAAATGTAATTCAGCTATAGCAAGGTTTTAATACAATGAAAATATTAATGTATGCCAGTGCGTGCCATTTTCAGGATTGAGCCTTCCTACTGTTTTTATAAATTGCTTATATATGATAAACATGATGTTCATTTTTTTACAATGCTTTAATTACCATGTATAACTAACCTTGCAGTGTTGCAATTTGGTTATGATCGTGGCATTCATTTAATATAAACAATATCTCAAATTTAAAAATTTGATATGCCTCTTGTGAAGAATTGTTCTGAGCTGATTATGGGGTTAACTAAAAAAAATATCTATCAGGTCGTTCATGTATTTGGTAAAATTTTTCAAATATTTGATTTATATTTTCACTGAAGTGACAGGAGTAATTACTATGGTCATCTGCAAATTGAAATATAACGTAATTTAAGTAATGAATACTTCTTTTCTTACAATTTTTGGATTATGCCTTTCCATATTATTTGATTGTAATGCTGGTTACTCTATGAAGAATGGGTACAGCATACCTACATTTACTGTTTATTATGCAATAGGTATTTTATTATTGTGTCGCCTGCACACGTAGTTTCGAGCGACATATAGGGCCTGTAAGTCTCGTACAATTTGGAATTTCCGGGATCAAAAACTGTACCCGGAAGTTACATTTTAAACAAAGATATATGACGTTTCAAACAAAAATTTGAACGTCATAATCCTCAGACGTCATGTTTCGGCGGGAAACTGTTTCAAATTGCCGGTTTTTCGTGGATTCTCGTGAGTCACATGACGAGACTTACAGACCCTATAAGGATCATTTAGTCGTCTTGCGTCGTCGTTGGCGTTGTCGCCCGTCCCACTTTTTCGTAACACTTTTCTCAGTAACTGCAAATCACACCCACTTGAAATTTTGTATGTGACTTCAGTATGGGGTTCCATATTGCGCTTCTTGAATTTAGATTTGTCGGACATCCATTTCCTGTTTACCCACTTGGAATATTTTTCAACATACTGTCCAAAGTAAAAATTTTCGTGACAGTTTTCTCAGCAGCTATAAATCACAGCCACTTGAACTTTTGTAGGTGACTACAGCATGGTGTTCCCTATTGCGCTTATTGAATTCAGGTCAGTCAGATATCTTCTTCCTGTTTACCTTCTATGAATATTTTCACCAAACTGTCAATAGTTAAAATTTTTGTAACACTTTTCTCAGCAACTACAAATAACAGCCACTTGAAATTTTGTATGTGACTTCAGTATGTGTTTCACTATTGCACTCATTGAATTCAGGTCTGTCGGGCATCTACTTCCTGTTTAATTACTTAGAAATTTGTGTTTTCTAGATTAAATTTGACAACATTAGGCGATATATGTCTTCCATCTTAACAATGATAGTATAGTCTAACTCTTATGAAAAAATATGACTACATTTGAACATTTAACTTCAGTAGTACCTACTTCTGACGACTAAAACACCCCAGTCTGAAGTAAATCCAAGTTCATTTTGTGCTGTGCATGTAAAATTTCCAGCATCTGATAGTACAATATGCTAAAATAATAAAAACTGTATGTAATATTTCAAGCATCTGATAGTACAATATGGTAAAATAATAAAAACTTTCTGTAAAATTCCAAGCATCTGATAGTACAATATGCTAAAATGATATAAACTTTATGTAAAATTTCCAGCATCTGATTGTACAATATGCTAAAATGATACAAACTTTATGTAATATTTCCAGCATCTGATTGTACCATATGCTAAAATGATAAAAACGTTATGTAATATTTCCAGCATCTGATAGGAAAATATGCTAAAATGATACAAACTTCATGTAATATTTCCGGCATCTGATTGAACAATATGCTAAAATGATAAAAACTTTATGTAAAATATCCAGCATCTGATAGTTCAATTTGCAAAAATGATAAGAACTTTTTATGTAAAATTTCCAGCATCTGACAGTACAATATGCTAAAATAATATAAACTTTTAAACTATGTAAAATATCCAGCATCTGCTAGTACAATATGCTAAAATGATATAAACTTTTCAACTATGTAACATTTCCAGCATCTGATAGTTCAATATGCCAAAATTATAAAAGCATTACGTAAAATGTCCAGCATCTGATAGTACAATATTATAAAATAATAAAAACTTTATGTAAAAATTTCCAACATCTGATAGTAAAATATGCAAAAGTTTTGAAACTCTATGTACAATTTTCAACAGCTGATAGTACAATATGCTAAAATGATAAAAACTTTATGCTATAAACTGAAACAAATGGTGAGGCATTTATCAATTTAGCATTTTGCATGAACAAGTGAATGAACATTCCATTTAAAATAAAGAAACATTTTTACTAACTAAATGCTTTCTTAAGCAAACAAGCAAATGTACTTTTTATATCTGATACCGAAAAAAGTGCAAATCGAAATCGTTTCCCTCGAAAAATGACGTTTCAGGAAGCTGTGTTTGCATAAATAAAAGTGACAACAAAAGTCCGAATCGATCAAAGGAAGAGACCAGTAAGGAAAATCCGTATGACATTCGAATGAATCAGGGAAACACAATCCGACACAGAACACCGATAAATAATGGAGACACATACATGCACATGTAATGAAGCTTTCCTGGAAGAAACGTAAGTTTGGTAAAATCGAAATACAATTTCTGTTGTTCTGACAGAATAAGATGTTTATCCTGTCGGAGTACCTGATATATTAACACTTGCTTCACTCATAAAAGTAGATGGTCACCCTGTCGGAGCACATATTCTATTATCATTTGATATATTTCACAAAAGGAGATGCCTAACCTGGCTGGGCACCTGTTCTATTAACATTTGATACACTCAGAGATGCTTAACCTGTCGGAGTACCCGTTCTAATAACATTTAATACACTCAAAGAAGGAGATACTTAATAGAAGATATTTAACCTGTTTACACTCCATGGTTTTTTTTTCTGATCATATATTAAGGTGAACTTGCAAGTTTACTAGAATTCTGATGACCTACGCCCTTTTGTTCTTCTGTTGAGAACGGTTTTATTTTGTGTAAATTACACCAAAATTACTTTAAGTAATAATATAAACTACTATCAACAAGAAATCACACGAAAATATAATCATCTGACTTGTTACTTTTTTGTTACATTTTTTACTTAATATGCAAACTACGTATGCTATGACAAAAGAACAGTTATTACCGTTATAAGTAAATCCCCATTTGGTTGTATCTGATATCTCCCACCAGTTATCTGTTGTTTTTCTTTGTACCACGTGATTATTGGATCTGGTTTTCCACTTGTTTCACAAATTAGAAGGACATCAGTATTTTCGGCAACTTTCATCTCTTTTACAGGTCCTCTTATGAACTGTGGTCTCTCTCCTGTGTAAGCAAAGAAAACCTCGCAACATAACATAACAAAAGAGTTTTTTTAACAAATACCGAGGGGCTTATTTTATTTACAGTACAGAAAAGGTCACCTTCGCTAGTCAATGGTTACGAACCGCTTCCCTCCTCTTCACTTTTTTTGAAGTTACTGTGAATTTAGGTTCTGCATATGCGCATTTCGACAACTTACGTCTCTTCAGTGTAGATAAAATCTAAATGTTTGGAAGACCATAAACTCAAAGATGTTCAAAAACTGATAGAGAACAAATAACCAATATGATCTAAATTAAAGCCAAAATTAGCTAAGGACAGAGCTTTGCATGAGGGAGATTCTCCTTAGTTTTCAACAAAATTTACAAAAATTTAGATATTGCAAGATTCAAAATAGTATCGACTACCGGGTCAGCACCGAAGTACTGAATACTGGGCTGGTGAATACCTTAGAGGACTAACAGTCCACCAGCAGAGGCATCGACCCAGTGGTTACAATTTACTAAATACCGAAGTTACTGGAATTGAAATGAACCCTTACAAGTAAGAAACAATACAAATGGTGAAAATTTTGCAAGATCTAAAAATCAATACACACCATATTCAAATTCATTCTGATTGGATGCAGCTAAAGTTAACTGCAATGAATCAAAAACGTATATTTGAGGCTTCAGATATACACCTCGATCTGCAAAGGGTGTAGACGAGAGCCCCTTTGCTAGCGAAGATGAGAAAATGCAGGGTATTAACTGAATTTTGGCTTTTCTATTTAGATCCTTTTGGTTATTTGTTCTCCATCAGCTTTTACACGGTTTTCGGTTAATGGACTTCCAAATGTTTCGGTTTGATCTGCACTGATGAGACATAAGTTGTCGAAATGCGCATATGCAGAAAATAAATTCACGGTCACTTCGGTATTTTGTAATCTATCACGCAAATTCGTATATGTATTTTAGTTTTAAATCACTGCGAGTTCATGCAAGCACCAATTAAAGAATATTTGGAATTATTATGAATATTTAACAAATACTTTACGGGGACTCCAGTTGATTATTGTTTTACACATGCAGTATTATTTTACTACATAAATGGCGGTGTTGAACAATGAGTTCGTTCGATTCTAATAGGAATTGATAAATTGTACATTTTTGCATTGATGAGACCTTTCGTTACCTATAATTGTCGCCATATTTGAATGCCCATATAACATCACAAACAAAACTGCTAACATTACATCAGAACTTTGAACATGACGTCACTTGTCATGCCGTCACAATGGCAAAATTGTCTTTTTTGCAGTGGGATTAAGTTAAAAAGTCATTCTTTGTCACATGTTGCTCATATGTTTATCACTTTTTTTACACCTCTTGTAGTCTCAAAGCATTTTAAACACGTCATATTAGAATAAACAACAATTCCTTTTACATTAAGTCTGGAAATATGCCAAAAGAATAAGCAAATAAAGTATGTCTCTATAATTTATCAACAGTATTCGATACTTACTTAAGACATTTAGATAAAAATCAGCAAATACATAACCATATGTATTAGATGCATTACATTGCAGGACCATGGCATCACCCAGACGTAGGTTTATAATGGTTATTTCATTATCATTTGGTTTCAAAAGTCTTCCTTCCGATATTGTGATATGACTGGCATCTGGAATTAAATATGGTACAGATTTATCAGACTACAATCGATTAAATAGTATATATCGATTCTTTGATGCTAATCTCAGGTGTGGTAAGGATGTTTGGAGCAAACCAAAATCTTTGATATTGAAAGTGTGTTCTTTCTTTTCTTTGTGAATAGAAAATTTACAGGTTTTTGACATGTGAGAGAGCTACAATTTTTACACTGTATTAGAATGTCTACAGTTGGAGTGTAGCTAAATAGTCCTTGTGTATTGGATATGGGGGACAAATCTGTGCTGAATTATTGATTCTTATACTTTTTAATTAATAAGTTATTTATGCTTGCTTTAGTAGTTTTGTTTTGTTTTTTACATGTTTGCAGTAATTTCGTCATAGTTTGTATCATTTCATTTTTGTTTATCATTAGCACTTAATGGTCGAAATATGAATGAAAAACTATGGTTCTTAAGAATTACCTTGAAATCGAACCCCATTAATATACCACTGTATTCTAGGTTCTGGATCTCCCCCTGCTCGACAAATAAATGTTGCTTTCGTTCCTACACTTGTTTCAATATCCTGTGGTTTCCCTCCCTCCAGCCAGTATGGTTTAGCTGTAAAACAAGAAATTATAAGGTAATCTACCTTCATTAAATGCATACTAATGAAAATTTGTTAGTTTTTTCATTAATCTATATTTGTACCTATGAATTGAATTCCCCTTACCGTGCTTGAATTAATTCTAATAAACCACACTTGTATTTTTCTATGACATTTGTTTGCATGTCGAAATCTTGCTGACGGTTCAAAAATCCAATGTGCTTTTGAGAAATCTTTGATTATTTTCCAGGAAACATTAAAAATAAAATGAAGGTCTTTGATCAGCAATGAAATGATATGGAGTAAATGTACACGAGACAATGTCACTACAAATATATGACAGAACCAGTCAAAATAACAAATAAAAACAATTAGCAAAGCCATAACGAAATTATTTTTCCTAATTATGCAATCACCATAATATATAAAAGATGAGACAACACGTAACATAAAAACATTAACCCAAGAAGGATCCTCTGATTCATCTAAATTTAGTACAGGATCTTGGTAAAACAAACCCAAGTTATTTCTGAAAACCCTTACAACCATTTTAGGTGACTTATTACACCAGTGGCAACCCCAACCCATTGACAGATGATCAGCAATAACCACAAACTCGTGCATTGAAGCCCAATATTTCTCAAAATGTACATTTGTAACTAGCTAGGACGTGCACATCGAAGGGGCACATATTCATCAGGTACATGTATTCAGGATTGAATATCATTCCGTTCAAAATAATAAAATACCTAAATAAATGAAAATAAATAATATGTGATCAAATAACATTTTCTCGCCTAGAAAGGGTTTTTCACATCAAAAGTCTCAAAAACACTTTTATGCATAATTTTACAAAAATTTCATGAAATGAGAAAAAGTTCTTATTCTGGTGAAAACACAGCTGAAATAAAATGTAAAAACCTTGTTTAAAGATGAAAAAGGTACTTCTTCACTCACATTGTTCTCTCGTTTTTCTTTTCTTTTATCCATTTTACAGCCCAAAGTTACTTACATTTAACGATTATATTTATATTTCTTTGTTGTCTTTTACCCATAGCACTCGTTGTATAACATGTATAACTGCCACTGTCACTTTTCCTCAGCTCACTGATTGAGAGTTCCTGACCACCAAGAGACAGGGTCCGACGATTATCTGGTATCTTCCCAGTTTTATTCTCCCAATGTACTTCCGGTGTTGGACTAAAGAAAAACAATTTATAGCTTATAATTATTTAGTGTTGAATTAAAAACGTGAACTGAATACAAACTCAAAAAGCACGTTCCCAAATAATTTAACATCAGAGTCTATCGGTACAATATAATATACCTTATCGTGCATCTATTAACTGAACGCACAAGGGATTCAAAATGTCAAGACGATATTAAGTACGGTGCTGATTTAAACATGTTAAATGCAAATAAAGTAACACTTACTTTCCTCCAAATATACACTTTATTTTGATGGATTCACCCAATATTCCGAACATTTCATTGGGATTCGACCACAGGTACATAGGCGGAACATTGTCAGCTGTTCCTGGAAGAAAAAATTTTAAGTTATAAAACTAACTGCTCCTTTCTTGTGGGGCTTTATGTGAATGGCTAACTGGAATGTAGTATTTGTACAGCGGACAAAACTCCGAGAGAAACAAAACAAAAAAAAACAAAAAAAAACAGCAATTGGATAATTAGTCAATCAAAATAGTAACTAATAATCCATTGTACAAAAACTGATAAGTCTAAGAGTTTCCCCAGTACTATTTTAGTCCTTTGATCAAAATATTTGTCTTGAATGTTAAAGTCTTGAACATTAAGACTTAAAACAACAATATTTATTATCTGAAACTATACAAGATGTTTGAACATATAATAATTTATAAAGACAAGCAGGACAATACGAATAAAAAGATTCGTTTTAATTTCTAATTTATCACTTGGGTCGAAGTGCGTATCCAGAATTTCCTTATTTACGTGAATGGCATTTAATTTCTACAGATGCGACTCAAATAAGTGCCTTATTGGCGTTCATGTGCACCTTCTGCAGTCAATTTGTTATAACGCCAACAAGGCACTTAATCGAGTTGCATCTATAGAAATTAAATGCCATTCACGTAAATAAGGAAATTCTTGATACGCACTTCGACCCCAGTGTTTATATGAGAAATGGGCTGCGGTGGTCACAGATACCTTGTTACAATTTCAATGAAACGTGGCA
Organism: Modiolus philippinarum; assembly: GCA_002080025.1. Classification (NCBI taxonomy): domain Eukaryota; kingdom Metazoa; phylum Mollusca; class Bivalvia; order Mytilida; family Modiolidae; genus Modiolus; species Modiolus philippinarum. Next base: position 2,370 of record MJUU01043441.1, on the reverse strand, counting down.
CGATTGCCATTTCAGCAATTCATTGCTCATTTTGGAAAATCAGTTACCATAAAAGCAAACGATTACACGTGTTGATTTTCAAATAACGGTAAGAGCAAATGCCAAGAAAGAAAGAAATTGTGCTAGTAAAATATCTTGCAAAAATCTGACATCTGTATCTTTATTTTTTATTGTGAATATTCTTTTTTTAATTTATTAAATTTTTTATGTGTATTTTGTATTTTTGTCACAACATTAATTCTATAATAGTTATCTTTTGAAAAGACACATACATTTTTATCCCGTTTTTCCTAAGAATTGTAGTCCGTTACTTACCACTGCTTCCTATTGGGTTAATAACAGTACCATGGGAGTATGTATTCTTCCGCATCAAATAGTTTGTCGCCATACAAACATAAGCTCTTCCGTTTTGATAATCTTCCTGTTTTACATTGGTAATATAAAGTCTCCCTAAAGTGATAAATGAGGAAAAACACTAATGATAAAGACTAATACATTTTACTAGAAAAACTGTTAATGTGCACTGGTATCAAATATTTCGGGGTGATTTAATCTCAATGCCTACGGTCATTGTCTTTGGAAACCTAAATTTACATAATGACAAATAACTGAGTACCGAAGTTATGGTAAATTCATTTCTGCATATGTCCATTTCGACAACTTATGTCTCTACAGTGAAAATAAAATATAATTATTTGGAAAACCATAAATTCAAAGACGTTTTAGAAACTGATAAGAACAAATAACCGATATAAACGGAAAGCCAGAAGAATTAGCCATTCTTTAAGCACTCTCAAAGAATTTGGTTATTTTATGAAAAATTGACATATCCAGAATGGTTCTGGTGGCCAGTCGTTGCTGCAGAAAACGCAGCAAAAGATGTTATAGGTGACTGGTTTACCCATAATCAGATGCAGTTTCATTTTATTAAAAAAACTATTCCCAGTATAACATGTATAAAAAGGCTGAAATACTTATCATTTCATAAGTGTATTTCTAGAAGAAAAAGGTGTGTGAGTGTTGTCTTTTTGTCTTTGTATTGTTATGTAAAAATGGTTCATAAGCGATAAAAATAGTGAAACAAACACCCCTCGCCCCACAAAACATAATTTCATTCGTAAAAAAGAAAGAAAAGAAAAGAATACTGCAGAGGTGTACCTTCTAAATCCATTGTAACTCTGTTGTTGAAATTAATAGCTTGGATTCTACCAGACTTGTAATCTCGGAGTACCCATTTAACCGATGCCTTTGGTATACTTGTTGGTGGTGTACATATCAGTTTGACAGAATGTCCACGTACAACGGATATGGTTTCTTCTTTGGCATAAGGAAAAGGTTCAAGCATAGCTTGCCGGAAATTCACGTTGATTGATGTTGACACACCTAGGTCGTTGTATGCCAAACACTGAAATATCCCTTCGTCTTTGGGCTCAGGTCTGTTCATGACAATAGTTCCCGTATGTAGGAGTTTGACCATTCTGTTGTCATTGCCACTGGTGTCAAATCTTTTCTTATTTCTGGTCCAGTTGTATCTATTTGTCAAAGAACAACGGATTAATCACAGCATTTCTAATTATCTCCCTTTTTATTTTTATTACAAGCAATTTTTTGTCATCTTCTATCTTCTATAATATCATAACTTACTTTACTTATTTTATTCTTGTGAAAATATTATACATTTTCATTTTTTTTATTTTAAGAAAAAAAAGAAAGGAAATGGGGAAAATGTCAAGGAGACACCATCCCATCTCCAGGTTTTGCTTTTTTTTATTCAATTGTTTTGCACCTACCACATTTTGTATAATTTCGTGTGACGTCGTGATACTGAGGACACACAACGTGAGAGTTTACTTTTTTTAGCACTTTGAATGTTTAAAGTACTTATGAGTCAGACAATGGTTCGTGAAAATTTAATTTAATTAAATTACATTTAATTAAAATAAAGGGTCCTGTCTGGCACATTTACTGGGCAACTTGTCGAGTTTAATTACACAATTTTTTAAATCAAATTAAAGCAACAATATTTATTTTCTCTTCGTTACAATGAAGAGAAAATAAATATTGTTATATCATTTTATATGAAATATCGTCTTATTTTAAATTGTTGAAATATTGGGTGTTGACTTTAACCAACGACCAGCTTAGGAAATTCCAGTTTNTGGTCGTAGAGCCCTGACTGCTCTGACCTGTCGTAGAATCCTGACTGCTCTGACCTGCCATAGAGCCCTGACTACTTTAATTTTACAGCAATGGAAACGTTCAACATTCCCAAATTAATTAGCGCTCATCGTGTAAACCTTGTGCGTGTATCGTGTAACGCGTGTTTACTACTTTCATTCAAAAATCCACATTTAAATAATTTGCCCGTTT
>MJUU01043438.1:23212-41404 GCA_002080025.1 Modiolus philippinarum | reverse complement strand
ATGCCTTAACACAAATCATTGTAGTCCCCCTATTTGACGCAATATATATATATATTTATCATATATTTAGTTAGTATTACATAAGTTTTGAATATGTGATACAGATAGTAGTGTCTTTCCTATATCACCATTGATGACGTCAACCCCGTATCGCATGGCAAAATTCGTATCGCATACTCTATTTCACACCCCTATTCGGAACATGACGTCATAAATCGGAAACTCTCGGGTGACATCCGCTTTAAAAAGAAGCAGACGACAGCGGCATCTGTGAAGTTAATAAACTTGAAATTTAAAAGGGATAGAGTTTATTGGACATATTCTAGTTAAAATACTGATGCGTGGAAAAATTATATTACACCAAAAATTACAACTGACAAGTTGCACTTAAAAAATCATACAACAATTCCACAATTAATGTGTATAATAAAGCAATTTTATTGTTCTTTCATCTTGAAAGCAAACAAACGATTATAAGATTTTAATGCGCAGACAGAGAAAATATACCCGAAAATTTTAAAAACATAACACCTGATAATGAAGGTATAGTCTTGAATCAAAAGTATTCAGAATAGATAATTTAAGATAACTAAGGAGTAGTTTTCGAAAAATCATTGTCTGGCATTTTTTTCCAATGAACTATATTTCAAAAGATTCAGAAAGTTTTATGTATTTATTTATTTATTCTATTCGGCCTTTGTGCACATTATCTTTATTTTTGTTGAGATTTTAACATAGAGTGAAAAAGTGATATCGTAAATTTTCCACTTTATGATTATATCAAAAGAATATAATATTCGACTAAAAAACATCGAAAACGGATGTCATTTTTGCATATTATCATATAAATTCACCAAGAAATGACTTCAACAGCTCAAATTGTGAAGAAATCTGTATTTTCCGAATAATTGTATCCATAGACTCACTGTATACATTGTGTATTTGATTTGTAAAAACAGTATTTAGGTATGCAATCACTAATTGATTAGTCATACACTGTTATGTAATGAAACAAAATACAGGGACTTTTTCAGCTGTTGAAATATATGATATTTACATGTCAAAATCTGTATCAGATACCGTATCAACCCTCCACCAATATCACCCCTCGGGCTTTTGGCCCTCTGGGTGATATTTGATTCTCGGGTTGATACGGCATCTGATACCGATTTTGCCATGTATTATTCCCTATATTACATCGGGGCTGTTTCTTACGACGGTGTCCAACGAAATTGGACATTGAAATAACAACTGGAATTATTGGACATTGATTGACGTTAATATAAGAAATTTATTAGATCTGCGCTGAATATTGACGCAATAGTATTGAATGGATATCTCTATATCAGCATAGGCGGGAAGAAAAATATACTTCTTCTAGAAGAAATTCAACATGTACAGATTCTATATCCTTTCACTGTTTACTGAAAATACAGATACAGAGCGAGAAGTTGCAGTCCGTATTAATTTCATCAACACTGTTTCCTTTTCAAAAGTTAAATATCAAAGAAAAATATCCTGTATGCACCGTCTGTTTTTAGAACCTACTACTTTGAGTCGATCAGTAAGGAATTGACCATTTAACTGAAAAGGAGGGGGGGGGGGGGGGATGTTTTTTGGNTTTTTTGGATGGAAATTCAATTTATTTTGTTAACTTAATTTTTTTTAGAAAGCCCCCTTTAGAATTTATTTTTCATCATTTTTGCTTCCAAAATATTTTTTTCACATAAAATAAACCTAAATGATGCTGAAGTGATCAAAGTCTGCAATAACAAATGAAAACCAGAATACAAATGTCACCACCTTTATGAGTTACTTAACCTAACACATTACATCTCCAAGGAAAATAACAATAAGTGAATGACAAGGATATTGTTTGAGTCTAAATTAAAACAATACAAAATTTCCGTCCAAAAAAACATCACTCCCGAGTAGTTAGCAGATACGGAAAGCCGTGTAAATGATTTGATAGCATATCACAACTAGTAAAAACAATTTCTGAACGGCTTTTCCGAGATCAAAGAGACAATGGACTTAAAATGCAAATAGATCTAAAGTTCAGTTGGTTGAAAGTGAAAATGATATCCAGTAAAATCATGTCTCCCATTGATTGATTGATTGATTAGTTAGAGTTTAACGTCTAGTATGAAATATTTCAGCTGTATCGGGACTTAAATATTTATAAATCAAAGAAGAAAGAAACAAAAGTGGTAGGGACAACCGAGGCAACGAGTTTTGATTGCCACTGCAGGAAAAAGGGAGAAATGGGAAGGGGCAAGATATTTAGTCTTCGATACGACTACCAGTGAGTCTGCTCGGCTTAGAAAATGTCTTTATACTGTATGGAGAGTGGCGTTTCTTCACACACTTTGGCTAAAAATGCGGTCTGACTTTGTGCATTGTGACTTGACTACCCGCAAAGACAAGCCATTTCCTTATCCACCGCTCGGGGACACGCCTGGCAGCTTTGTAGTTGGAGCCCCTGAAACCCCAATTCAGGTTCCGGGTAAAAACTTCTTGCTATTGATGGAAAATATTTTGTCCTCCTGCATACTAAAACATTGTCACGAAAAAGGAATCCATGTGATGGGCTTTCCATATCTTCCATCAATTTAATTAACACTTAAACGTTTGTTTTTTCAGAAACTGGATTCTGTAATAACAATAAATTTGTGTTTTTCGCCCAGTATGTCAGTAATATCAAAGGTGTTCTTCAACATTTCAATTTCAACTCGAACCCCTAAAGGTAAATGAAGATGGGGAAAATGCTATTCAATAAAAATGGTGGAAGAATTGAGAACATTTCAAAAAACCGACACTTGCCTCCGATTTGTCCTGCCAGCATACTGAGAGAGATCCATGAAAGACCTGAATGAGATTATTCAAATGGGAATTCCAACGTTCTTTTACAATTTCTGACCAAAAGGGATAATGCTACATAACACTACTGTTACTCACAGGTACATAACTTGAATTGACAGACAAATGTAAACAGAAAAGGGAATATCCAGTCATGGTTGAAAGATTGTTTGACCACTGGGTAAAGTATTTTTCAGTGACCTAATGTTATCACCAGCAAAACCCGTATCAATTGCCTGATATGGATAGATGATGTGAGAATAAAGATGAAGACGGAGCTAAGTTTATAGATAAACACGTATATGTACATTCCAACTACCGAACAAAGATGAAAATCCGAATCTTTGTAATATGTCACTTAATTAAGTTCTTATGAGCTGAAGCATACAGAAGCATGCAGACCTGTAGATTAAACTTCCAAAAATACCCAANTCTAAGTTGTGATAACTTGTGTCCAATCCCTTTTGTAAAATTATTTACAAATAAACTACGTTTAAACTAATGATGTGAGAATAAAGATGAAGACGGAGCTAAGTTTATAGATAAACACGTATATGTACATTCCAACTACCGAACAAAGATGAAAATCCGAATCTTTGTGATATGTCACTTAATTAAGTTCTTATGCGCTGAAGCATACAGAAGCATGCAGACCTGTAGATTAAACTTCCAAAAATACCCAAACATATTGGGACACTAATATATATTCTGTGTACAATTCTTTGGAAGAATCAAAATTAGATGAATAAAAAAACTAGTCAATACAGCATACAAAATATACAAAGACAAAAAACAACCAAATGGTATGACATCAGTTAATTTTGTTATGCTGTACACGTGATTCAAGGAGTAACCGTCCATCAGCAGCATTAGAATCAAATAATGTGGAGATCCTAAAAATTATTGAAATAGTAAGAAAGAAGTACTTACCAAAAATATCGAAATAAGGGTCCACATCCAATACCAAGGATATCAATCGATTGCAGCCTCACTATTTTTATTGGAAAAAATTTTGACAAAACAGCAAATTTTTAGAAAAAACAAGGTAAAATTTTCATGCCAGATAAGTCTGACTACTGAGCTTGTGAATACCCTCGAAAGCCTTGGTCCACCAGCAGTAAATTCGGCCCGGTGGTTTCAAATAAAAAAATACACAAGTGACATGAAAAAACGTGAATTTTGTTATGCTGCACACGTGTTTCAAGGAGTAACCTTTCATAAGCAATATTAGAATCAGTACGGAAAGCCACAATCCAAAAAATAGCCAGAAAGAAGTACTCGATACCAAAAATATCGAAATAGAAGGCCAAATCCAGTATCAAGGTCATCTACTGAGTGCAATACACTGAATGAAGCCTCTGTCAGTTTTTTTTTTTGGATTTGAATTTTGATTCAACAGTTAATTCACTAGCAGATATGTGTTGATTTTGTTTGGCCATTTGGATGTTATCACAATCTTGTCAGGCTTAACAAAATTTATGAACACTGTATAAGATATTCAGTCGTATTTTAAGATAAATGCTTCAAGTGTGATCAAGAACTGTTCAGTTTGTCAAGATCAATCAAGATAATTGCGTTCAAGGACAATCAAGATGTGTTAAGTTTTTTAAGATCACACAAGATAAAATTGAGATCTTGTTTGATCTGAACAAACTTAATTCGTCTTGATCGTTCCTGAACGCAATTATCTAGTGGATTCTATTTTATCACGTCTTGGTTGTCCTTGAAATAAATTTTCTTGAAAATCTTTCACTCTGTTAAACATGTCATGATCGTGAAAAGATCAATATAGCCAAACAAATCATAATATATTGATAAAAAATAAAGCAAGATAAAATTTTCATACCAGATAAGTCTGACTACTGAGTCAGTGAATACCTGCGGGGACCCCTGGTGCATCAGCAATGGCATCGGCCTGCTACAAAACTTGTCTACAGTCTGTTACATATAAAATACGATTCATCATAAAAGAAGACTTTGGGATGTGTATGTTAACAATTACATTCATCATTTATTATCTGCAATATGCCAATATGGCACAGATGTATACTCATGGTTGCATATATCTTGTCCAATATTAGAAAAGTCAGAGGATGAGAGGAGCGAGTTGCTTTATAATACTAACAAGGGAGCACTAATGGAAAATCAGTGTAAATTCCTCTTGTAAACTTTGTCATAATATAGACAATTATCAACACTTTTTTTTAGATTGTACTTTTTTAACCGAATTTTGGACGAACATTATGAATAATTTTAAACTTATTCATTTCAGACAAAAACTAACTCTGAAAGACTAATATATGATCACACATATTGGGATTTTAATGTGATTCTAACCATTATAGCATTCGCTATTTATAAATCTTTTTGTATGTCGGAACAGCGAAGTAAACTTGTACATGTCTATAGTGTCTTTAAAAAAGAATTCAAAGATTACATTTACTTTTACGATAGCAAATTTGGCCAAAAAAAAGAAAAAAAAAAGATTAATAAATTCAAAAAACTTAATTTAGCAAGAAAATACTCTTTAAATTAAATATTTTACTATATTTTATAATTCAGTGACTTTTTGCAATGTACTTAAACTCATAATTACAGAAGCCAATAAAGGACCTATCAAAATATTTTTGAATTCGTGATAACGAATTTTAGAATCTGTTATAACGGATTAAATTCGTTATAACAAATTGTTGAATTCGTTATAACAGATTTTTGAATTTGTTATAACAAATTAAATTCGTTATAACAAATTCGATAATTCGTTTTAACAAATTTTAGAATCTGTAATAACGAATTTAATTCGTTATAACAAATTGTTGAATTCGTTTTAACAAATTTTAGAATTTGTTATAACAAATAAAATTCGTTATAACAAATTTGAGAATTCGTTATAACAAATTTGGGAATTCGTTATAACAAATTGTATAACTTGTTATAACGGATTGTAAAAGTATGGCATGCCAAATTCACATAAAATCAAGAATTCTTTAATAACTTTTAGATACCGTATTATCCTTCGATTTTCTAGTTTTCCTGCTCAAATACCCCTTATCTCAATTATGATCGAGATGAATAGTCTCTTAATGAAAGCCCCTACACCAACTACGAGATACCTTGTAGCTTGCTTTCGTTGAAAAAGCATAATTCCGGCGGCATGGAACCTAGTTACTTTCTTAAAACCCTCTATTTCGATTGGCATTGTATGTTTTTCGACCCTGAAATATTGCCGAGATGTTTCCTTATTTTAGCCATTCACGACACGAGATGAAATATAGGGTCAAAACCTAAAGACTATGTTTCTTATGGAATTTCACTTTGTAAGCCAGTTAAATTTCTAAGCTTCATCGCACTGAGAGCTTGGGCCTAGTAAATTAGTAGGAACGTTTATTCAAACATCTAAATCAGTGTTACAACACACCCTTTAAACTGACATTCAACGTTCGGCTTCAGATTGAACTTAAGATATTCCAAATATAGTAAAAGATTGAACAATGTTGTCCGAAATTTTAACAAACTAGATTTCCCCAATGATTCAATTATTAGGTTTAATGCCCCGAATCCAACAAATCACATGTGTGCATGGGCGACTCATGACTAAAAACAGCCTCTAGGTTTTTTCAGGACAAGAGCTTCAAATCTTGCTCCTTAGCTACTACCGCAACTTTAAACGATATAACAATGAATAATTAAAATCCCAAATTTCAAATGAATCTCGATCTCAAAAGTTAGGGTTTTTGGCAAGAAATTTAGTATTTCGAAAGAAAAATCTAGTATTTTGACGAGATACATTGTATCTGGGCCGAGATGTTGGGTATTTGAGCTGAAAACCTACCATATCGACAAAAAGAAACTCCATATCTCGACGAGATACCAGTTTTCTCAATTTTTTTTGTGACTCTCGCTTGCCATAAATAACAACTTTATGAATTCGTGATAACAAATTTTACAATTTGATATCACAGATTACAAAGTTTAATATAACGAATTCAGAAATTTGTGATATCAGTTTATTCAATCTGTTCTCAATCCGTTATAACAGTTTTTTTAGAATTTGTTATAGCGAATTCTACAATTCGTTAAAACGAATACTCGAGTTTGTTATAACGAATTAAATTAGTTATAACAAATTTTACAATTTGTTATAACGAATTCAAAAATTTGTTATAACGAATTAAATTCGTTATAACAAATTCCAGAATTCGTTATAACGAATTCAAAAACATTTTTGATAGGTCCTATATGGGCTTCCGTAATTGTAAAACTAATAATTCATTAAATAAAATGTTATCTATGTGATACCCTGATCATATAGCTACTTACATACCGGGTACTTTGTTGGTGAAAGCTGTAACCATCAAATTCATTGTTAACAGCTTTAGTGCAATTAACATGTTTTGTATTGTTAAAAAAAACAGCAAAACAGAATCATCGTGCATCTATCACAATGGAGAAAAAAGGAAAAGCTTAAATAAATGACAAGAAGATTTCAGCAAATGAAGCGGTTTATAGAGTGTTTTAATCTTAAACTCAAGATTGCATTTTAGCAACTGATATTAACTCTCATAAAATGATATACTAAACAACTGCAATAGAATACCGAAGGAACAAGGGAAGTGATGATCACAAAAATAAAGATATCAGGAAGTCCAAAGACATGGCAAAAACGGCAACAGAGAAAAACAAAGACAAAACAAGGACGTGAGACAGCCACAAGACACAGAAATAAAAAGACGACATTTAGAACTAAATCATTCATAGTATGAATTCCATGAAAACCGGGAGTTGCATCAAGTGCTCCAGAAGGGTAAGTATGTCCTGTTCCGCTAAGCGACACTAATCACACTATCAGTGAGTCCATCCAGGGTTGAGTCAAAACCGGTTTTGTCAAATCCGCGAAGACGTGAAATCTAGCTGAAAATTTCCGTTTTCATTTGGGACACAGACACGTCATATCTGTCAATGATGTCATGATGGCGGCCATAGAATTTCTCATTAATGTCATTTATATAACTCAATGAAATATGAGAATATATGGTGGAAAATAATCTTTGAGAAAGACCAGTTGAACCTGAATTTTATGAAATATGTCTCATATAATTTGATTTCAAAATTTAAAACTATACCAAATTCACAAAAATGAATTTATAGGATAATTATCGACGCATGAACTCCAACACTACAAAAAAATTACATTAATCAAGAATATGAACGCAATAAATAAGAACATAAATTTCAAACCCAGTGGCTGAAAAAAAACACTCAGTACTCAAAAGTATTCCACAAGGGAATTTTATCGTGCATTTGTGGTTGAAACAGTTTGTATGAGGTATGCAAAGATCATTATCATGAGCGCTCATAGTAACTTCAAGCTGAAGAACAGCAATAAAAGCGTTGCTTCATTTTTTGTCTCGATGTGCATTTACCCTGTATTCTTTCATTGTTCATTTAAGACAGGGGTTTGTCATGTGAGAGATGTTTGCTCTCTATATATTTCAAGTACGGTGTACTTATTCTTGAGTCTTGAGAGCATTTTTATATGGATGAGCTATCATACTTTCAAATGTACGCATTTTAATTTTTATAATCTCTATTTTTTCTGTACATATGTTAATAGTGCTCACATTTGCTTTGATTATGATAACTTTTCTTCCAATTGAGTATGAGTGCCCTGTAGTTGTTTATATGTTGTGATTGTCTTCTGTAAACCTTTTTTGTCGGGCAACAGACGATAGCGGTTGATAGAATTTTTATGTGTGTAAACAATTCCGCATTCATGAACAAAAGAAAGGATGCATGGATGTAACGTTGTTCGACATCTAGCAATAAATACCACCCAAACCGATGCTAGGGGACGTCTTGAACGTACTATGAGGTATGAGCAAAGCTCGTTGTTGAAGGCCTCGTGTTGACTTGAAGATGAAGAACAGCCATAGAAGCGTTTTTTCCATTGCTAAGATTAACCAAGTATTTGTAGCGACTTTGTCTCTTGTGCATTTACTCCATATCCTTTCATTGTTTGTCTATTTAGAAAAATCGATAAAATTCGATTATGGGTCGATTTTCATTTTTGCATTGGATGAAAATCATGCTTGGAATGTAGTTTCTTACAGTTATGTTGCTATAATTTTGTAACCTTTTGTTTTCTAACTGACACGTTTTAAACAGAAATCGAAAAATTGGGCGTTCAAATTTACTATATTTCTAGTGTAAATTATGACATTAATTATAACAATTACTATTTAAATCATATCAACAAATGAACTATTATTCTAAAATTATTTCTTTATTACTAAAACTACACATCAAACTCTTTTTATCAATGTACATTTTATGAAAGTCGGTCTAGAAATGGGTTCTCGATAATAACGCCCATGTGAATTCACTTGTGGAAATATTTTTGAGCACTAGTGTACCGAAAAAAGAAAAAAAAAAGCAACAACAACAAAAAGTGAAAAAAAAATTAAAAAAATCAAAAACAAAAACATCCGAAAAATAATGATTAATAGCGTTTCTTGATGCCCATGTATGAACATTACTAAAATTCTTTATGTTTTTGTAAGCAAAAATAGTTATCTTGATAATTTAATTGCTATTTGCATTGATGAAGACTCTGCCATCCTAGAAACACACCAAAATGTTTGTTACACCCCTCCAAAAAATGAATAGGGCATATAATGAATCTGCCTCTTCTTCTGATTTTTTTTAACTTTTTGAAGAAGAGTGCGTCTTGCATGATGCTGACAGAAATATATGATTCACATTTTGATGGTTTAACTTTAAGTGAAGCTTCTAATGAGCCAGGTTCCCGTACATAGGTAATCATACTACAAAGAGAGCTTACTTTTGAACATTAAAAGATACATAATGGAGACGTTTTCCTTAATTAAATTAACAGGAATGATTTCCTTCTTTAAGTTTTACTTTTTGTAAAAATTCCATGTGATAGTTGACATAAAAAGAATCGTGGATTTTCGCAGTTATCATTATTTTTTGCTTCTATTTACATATTTGATGTTATTTAAGATGCGTAATGTATTAAACCTGAATCTAAATGATTAGAAAGCTCAAATACTCTCGCTGTTATATAACATGTCAACACAAATTTCAAATTCGAATAAAATCTTTTGTAGTCTCATGATTTTTTATAACCAACATCCCATTGTGTGAAGTTTCAGTATGCATAATTGAAAAGTATAAGCAATTTTATACAGAGCATTGGTAAATTTTCAGAACTAAAGACTGGCTAAGTAGTACAATTAGACATTTTTACTATTCATCGACGAAACCGAATCCGAAACCGAGACCGAAACCGAAACCATACTATAAAGAATTGGTTGTGTTTTGTTTCTCTGTATTGCATGCATATCAGTGTCTCATGGGCTTAAAAGTTCAGCTTTTTTGAAATATTAACTGTAGATTTATTTATAAATGCAATTTTAAAGAAGTGGTTAGACTTTAGGTATTAAATATGTAATCAATTCTACAATTTGGATTTAAAATTTGCTCTTTGGGTGTAATCATGACAAAAAAAAATTACATACATAATTTGTTGTTTGGCGAATAATTCTTATATTTATGTTGCAATTTACAAATTTCATGAATCTTGTTGTGTTGTTCATCTTTGTATATGTGTGTGTCTTTACATTTCTTTTCTATGCCGTGTTCATGTTGTATCTCTTTTCTTTTGTTTTTTCGATGTTGCCATTGGGTCCATAGATTATTCGTTTTAGATTGACGGTTCTGTTCTCACTTACCTTTATCATAGATAAGATCTTTAAGGCGAGCATTAAGTCTTCATTTTACACTCATTTTTTATAAAGGCCAAAACAATTTAGTTTCTTTGAAAATTTTATTCCATATATCCTTTCAAAAGAGTTTTACATGTTGCGATATACAAAGTTCATGAATTTTAGCATTAAAAGGGTATTTAAAAGTTAGTGAGAACCGAACAAGCCAAGGAAAATGGCAACATCGGAAAAAAAAGAAACAAACACATAACATTAGCACGGCACAGAAAAGAAATATAAAGACACACACATATACAAAAATAAACAACACGGATAATGGATGAGATCAGTAAGATTTTAAGTCTGTGGTTTAAACTTATTGTTAACACATGATCCTTTTGGAGAAGTTTTATATGTTGCGATAAAAAAAAATTTCTTGATTCTTAGCATAAATAAACCACATACTAAAAGTCTTACATTTCAAACCTTAATTATGCTGAAATTAATGTAATATCGCAACATATACAACTCCATCAAAAGAATATCATGAAGTAAATTCTAAAAAAAAACGGAATTGTTATGGTAAATTTTAAAGATTAAACATTTTAGTTTAAACAAGAGACTAGAAATCTTGCTTTTCAAAGCTTTTTGATACTTTAATTCATTAAATTTATATTTTACAACATATAAAACATATAAAACTCCTTATAAAGATATATGAAACAAACTTTTCAAAGGACTATATTGTTTTGGTCGTTTTTAAAGATTGAGCTTAAATTACAGACTTCAAATTTACTTTTCGTACTTAATTAATGTTAAGATTCATGGAATCACAGGCTTAAAATCTTACATAGTTTAAATTGCAGACTAAAAATCTAACTTGTCATGCCTTATTTATACTTAAATTCAGAAAATTTCTATATCGCAACATATAAAACTGATTCGAGGGGATATACTAGTAATAAAAGAATAAAAAAAAAACTAGATTGTTTTACATTTCTAAAAATTGAGCATAAATGAAGAAAGTTTTTCTTTAAGACGTTATTTATGCTAAAATTATTGAAACTTGTATATCGCATCATATAAAACTTTTTCAAAAAGATATAATGATGAAATAAAATTTTCTTAGTTTAAACAAGAAACTGAAAATCTCACTCTTCAAACATTTTTTATCTTAAAATTCATTAAATTTGTATATTCCAACCTATAAAATTCCCCAGGAAGATATAACGAAATACAAATTTCAAGAAAAAAAATGAATTGTTTGGTCATTTTTAAAGACTGAGTTTAAACTGCAGACTAAATATCTTACTTATCATACCATATTTATGCTAAACTTCATTGGATTTGTATATGGTAACATAAAAAACTCTTTCAAAAGGATATTATGAAATAACATTAAAAAAATTACAAAAAAATATAAGTGAATAAATAAAAAATAAATCAATTAAGATTGAATTAATCCACAGACCAAAAATCTAACTATGAAAAAAATTCTCAAGTGAATACCTATTTTAAATGCTTATCTAGAACGGAGTAATTTACAACTGATAAAGTGAACTTAAGACAGTCAAGATCGAATACTTCCATGACCCGCAAATCGGCTATTCATTTGCACCCACAATCACCAGTCTATTTGATAACTATTATTAACATATAGCAAACAAACTTTATGAATAGCGGTTTCCGTTTCTGATTTGATGAACTTTAAACACCTAATTTCGATTTCAGTTTCTCATAATTTACGTTTTCGAGTAAAAGTAAATTCCGATTCCGATCAAAAACTGCACTTTTCGTGCGAAATACCAGGTATATCGCGAAATACTACATATTCTGTGGGGATCTCAAGATTTCGTGCGAAATACCTGATATTTAGCATGGGGACCCTACTTTTCAGTTTTCGAGCAAAGTACTAAGTATTGTGTCTATTGGGTGAGATACGTTTATCTCATTAACGTTAAATGCGACATTAATTTGATGATTTGCAATTTCCCAAGGAATACAGAAGGAAACCCGATTAAAATCCAATTAATAATGAAGATTTAATCCCTTTTGACCCTTTTTAAAAATGGTTGGACCAGGGTACAAAAAGTAAGATAAACATATTACGTGTATGCTTTAAACATTATACTAAAATTTTTTAATGATCTGTTCACTACAACCAAAGAAAAATGAATTCCACAGACGCAAAACGTCGTATTTAACCGATTTTTGGCCTTTATATCTAAAATAGGCGGCGCCAAGAACCATAAATTAGAACTCAAGCTAA
This sequence comes from Modiolus philippinarum, assembly GCA_002080025.1. Classification (NCBI taxonomy): domain Eukaryota; kingdom Metazoa; phylum Mollusca; class Bivalvia; order Mytilida; family Modiolidae; genus Modiolus; species Modiolus philippinarum. The sequence continues at coordinate 28,549 of MJUU01043438.1, read as the reverse complement.
CTGATGTGCCAAGAAATATCATTCTCAGATTTGATAATAATACGTCCACTACAACCAAAGTTATGCTGTTCACAGACGCCGACCCCGACAACGATGACATTGTCACAATTTTTGCGGTGGTATAGCAACGTTAAAAGCAACAAACGATCAAAATTGATCAACAAAAGAAATTTTATAGCAAAAGTAAACATTTTTTCAATTCTATTATCGAATTCAGAATTACTTCTACTACATTTTTATTAACGACTGAAAGTCCAATATCGAGATTAAAGAAAGAAAGCCAAACAGTTAAACAATGTTTTAACATTGCAACCACAGTTCATTCTGTATATGCTGGTTTCGGTTTCGGTCTCGGTTTCGGATTCGGTTTCGGTTTCGACGATGAATAGTAAAAATGTCTTTTAAGAGCTCATCAATTAGAACTGACATTCAAAGGAACACTCAAATCGTCATATAAAATTCTCTATGAAATATGTATGACCCGGCATAGAAGAGAAAAGTATCGGCAAAGTCCAAAACAAAAGAAATCGTTGAAGAGCAGCTTCACGATGTTGAAATTAGTCATTGTCCAACTCACAAGAGTTGTTGGGACTGTCCACTTGCTGGCTCATGAAAAAGCAATAGAAGCATTCATTAAGAGATACAGAGCAATAAGGATTCAATTGGAAATTACTTTCACAAAACTCCTAAGTAGAAGGGCTGACAAAACTACACATTAGTGGTTTGCAACACTTGACATGAATGGCTGGCAAAACTTGAGTTGTGATTAATAGTTTTATGTAACAATAAACTTGAAAAGTTGGAATGAAGTTAACTTATTTCTTATTTCTATGAGGATAGATAGATTGTAATGACAATCACGCATTGTTCGTAATGATCTGCACAAATGCATATTAAGCCTTTCAATTTCAACAAACATTTCACTAAATTGATGACTGGAATTTCCTTTCATCTCGAGTTAAATGTACAATTATACACATTGATAGTTTTGAGTTACCATACATTCATAAGCCCATCCACATTTGCACAATATTTTTGTAAGATTTCCTCGTTAGCTTATTATCATTCGTAATATCAATCATCTCCTTCAAACAGGACAGTATCCCAGCATTTTAAGTTTTCGGTATGCCCTTAAATGGATTGCATTAATGTTGATGATACTTCTTAGAGTTAATGTTTTCACAACTGCTTTAACAGCAAGTGTATTGAATAACAAAATACCGAGATAGAACGTTTTTTATTTTGTCTTATGCAAATATTCAGGCATTGCAGGTTGATATTCACTTATAGTGATTTGAGCCATAGGACGAAGGGGAAATAGGGAATGCTTCTAAGTGGCAGTGGGTTGTAAATGCTTTAGGGAGTCTAATGAAGAAGTAAAAGATGCACTTGCTATTATGGAATCCTATTTGTAAAGGAGATAGATGTCAAATTTTCCATCATCAATGACCGCAACTTTTTAATAATCAAGGCATATATGATATAAAAAAAAATGTCGATTTTTTTTTTATCAATTTATTTTTATTAATCATGGATTTTTCATTTCTATTTACAATAAAATTCTAGTTTTTGTGTGTTTTATTATACCAATCACAACAAAATACATGTTTGAGAATTGTTGTTTTTCATCTTGAAGTCACCATGAGGCCTTCAACAATGAGCTTTGCGCATACCTCATAGTAAGTTCAAGACGGCATTTAGCACCGGTTTGAGGGGAATTCTTTGCTTATTGTCGATCAACGCTACATTCATTTCTTTTCTGGTCATGGATGCGGGGTTGTCAACAAACATTAACTAAACTGGCAAAGTTCTCTTACAACCACTGCCATCCGTTGCCCGACAAAAGCTCTAGTGTCTAAAGCTAGTGGACAATTACAACATATAGACAAACACAAGGCTTTCAACAAGTCGATTGTAAGAAAACTTGGCATTATAAATCTCTTTTATTGCTGTGTATAGACAATAAAGTAACTGAAAATTGTTATTACTTTTTCAACAGTTGTCGTGTAATAACACCTTGAAACAAGGTAATATAGACGATTATTCAAATCTTTGCATTTATTTCCTTTTACAATTTCCTTCCAACATGTATGCCGATTTTTCCAATTAGTTTTTATGGTATATAAGGACACGGGGAAATGAAAATTGAAAATACAGTTTTGTCATTCAACAAAGCACTCAAACATATGTATTAAGAACGACAGATACAGATATATGTAAGTTGAATTTGTATCATATTGAATGCATCATTATCAAAATATCATTTACTTCATCTCGAATGTGATATTCACATTTTAATTATATTTTTGTGCTTTATTACAGAGTTACAAGACATGTCATTATGAGATTTGCCGTGGTTTTTGTCTTTTGGATAGTATCAAACCAGCTCAAATTGAAGAGCTATTGTGGCGAGTTTTGTGGAAATGATATGTGTAGATGTGAAAGTAAACATGCAATATGTTCGGGACACAATTTAACATTTTTTCCAAAACTTCCGAAAAGGATAACAAAGGTGACAATCTCCAATGCTAATTTGTCAAACATTCCTTTAAACTGGTTTCGAAACTTGACGGAAATAAAACAATTAAATATGTTTAATCTGACAAATAATTCAATTGTTAGTATACAAACAACCAGTTTGTCAAATATAACTGTTTCCAGATTTACTCTATCGTATGAGCCAACGTTAAACAGCACCGTGGTTCAAATGCTATTGGAAAGCATGAATAAAAGTAAAATCAAAACCCTAGATTTAAGCCATAATGGTTGGCACAATATTCCAGACCATATGTTTGAATCTTTTCCGGTAACAAAAATTACAAAACTTTACTTGGATTGGAATAAGTTACAACATCTAAAAGGTATGATGTACAAAAAATTGAAAAATCTCTTGTATTTGTCTTTGAAATGTAACAGAATTAAAACCATATCATATCCTGGTTTAGAAAACATTCGTTTTTAAGACTTGACGGGGAATTTAATCCAGAAATTATTTCAACCATGTGATTCACAAAAAAGGAGCTTACTTCCAAATTTAGCTGAAATACGTCTCGGAAATAATCGTATATTAACGCTCCCAAAAATGCACTGTCTTCCAAGTTTGAAACTCTTATCATTTGAAAGGAATACGATTGGATTTATCCCATCAAATGCTTTCTCCGATTTACCGTTGATTGAGAAACTTTTCTTGACCTATTTCGGACCTTCTCTGAAGAGAGTTGAAAGATATGCCTTCAATAGCTCTTCACTGAGGACTTTATCAATGTTATATACAAAGTTTCGATTTGATAAATTAGACGAACATCAGTCGAGCAGTATGTTCGAAATGTGTTCAAATTTAGAAGTTCTTGATATGACTAACAATATTCTTTCGTACATAAACTTGAACAAACTTCAATTTTTACTACGACCACTGAAAAAACTTAAAATCCTTCGATTGCAAGCGACAGGATTGAAGTTCATGCCAACACATTTGTTTGGTAACTTTAAACATTTGGAAGACTTGATTTTACGAGGAAACAAAATTCATGGTTGGAAAAACGGTATTGATGTCTTTGGTGATAATTCTTCTTTGACATATCTGGACATCGACGGGAATGCTATTAATACAGTAAATGATTCATCGTTCCCTTCTAATTTGTTACAGACAATACCTCATTTGTCAATGGCACAAAATCCTTACTTTTGCACCTGTGATCTCATGTGGTTTGTTGACTGGCTCCGGTATAACCATGAAAAAGTTTTGGGTTACCCAGGTAGATATAGATGTGTAGAACCTAAAACCGAATGGGGAAAGCAACTGCTATATTTTAAACCGACGAAGGCTTCATGTATGCCATGGAATCCAATATTAACAGTTGTCATAGTGATAAGTCTTTGTGGATTTATTGTGGTATTTTCACTCATTATAGTGCTGCGTTGTCAAACTAATATTAAAAACTCCCTGTACCTGCTTCGTGTGTACCATCATAGAAAAAATGGATACTATCCCATGCAAAACTCAAGTAATTATGAATATCACGCGTTTGTTGTTTACTGTGATGCCGACAGATTATGGGTTCATCGAGAATTTGTAAAACGGTTAGAGGAAAACGAAGGATTTAAATTATGCATTCACCAAAGGGATTTCCTAATTGGCGAGGCAATAAGTAAAAATATTGACAGTTTTCTAAATAAGTCTTGGAAAGTTGTTATTATAATGTCCAATGAATTTTCAAAAAGTGAATGGTGCCAATGGGAGATTGATATAGTACAAGAAAGGAGACGCAAACATGGGCGAAGCGCACTTGTGCTTATAATGCTTAAGAATATTTCCTCGAAATACATGACAAGTTCCTTACGGACTTTACTGGATAGCACACCATACATAAGATATACAAAAAGCGTTGGAGAGGACCTATTTTGGAAAACTGTGGCAGAGGCAATGCGAAAACCAATCGATCATCCACCTGCTGCTATATTGTGAATATCTTTGAAGATGCAATGGTGAATTAAAATGAAAATTGATTACTTAATTTAATATCCGCCCTGAAATGACACAGAAAAGGTGGTTTTATATAATTGTAAATATTCTTGGGTGCTTAATTTTTCTATTTTTGAATAAAAAAATTCTGTTCATGTTCATCACTGTTGAAAGTTTTCAACAAATACAGCGAATATCGGATAAATTTGAATTCTGCAATTGGCTTTCAAGACAAGAGATCAAAATATGTTAAGTAAAAAGAGGAAAGCTGTCAATGTAATTGCAAACAAGGTTTTCTTTTACATGGACATTATATCTTACATATTGATCATCCCTGAGTACACCCTTTTTAATCTGCAATCTTTAACCTTAGTCTCAAGTAGCCTATATTTGAAAAGTACCGAAGGCATTATCCTGCTCCTGACAGATGGGGTACACTGATGGCACATATTTGACAAAGTAATGACCAAGTTCAAGTTTGTAATGGTAATTTAATTAATTTAATCTCCCAACAAATGGTAATTTAGGGAAAAAGTACCAAACATAAAAATCAAAGTATCTTGTACACCTATCTGCAAAACATAAAGCTCTATTTGACGTAAAAATGATTGAGTTCAACAACTAGATTTTGTGGCATAAATTATCAACTATCAATAACAAAGTAACATGCACATTTCTGGTATATGCGCAAATGGAGTGCTAAATACAACCTTTCCATATTTGAAGACTGGAGGGGATTCGCTCAGGACAAATAACATATCCTCTCGATAGATATTTGACGAAATAATGATTACGGTAAGTGAGAATCTAATAATGTAAAAAAAAGACCCCCCAGAAAAAAAACAAAAACAAAAACAAAAATACAAAAAAACAAC
>MJUU01043438.1:1613-22792 GCA_002080025.1 Modiolus philippinarum | reverse complement strand
AAAAAAAAAAACAACAGCAAACAAAACAAACAAACAAACAAAAAAAAAACGAAACAAAACAAAACAGAAAATCATTTCTCTAAAATTTTCTGAAAATTCACGCATTCAATCGGTCATACGCTTTTCAAGAAATTGTCTGTATTCTTTGCACACTGTAAATATGTGCCATAACGGCTACCACTGTATCTTGTTCACTTTACGTTGGACGTTAAAATGTATTCCTACTGGTAAAAAAGTTGTGTGAAGGTATTCAACAAAATAATAACGAAGTAGAGAGCATGTTTCCTCTCCATTATTTATCTAAGAGCGTTTTAACTTGAAAGCATGCAAAAAAGTTTTGTTTATGACAGTGAGGCTATTGTGAAGGGATAATAACAAATTTACCGAACAGAATTGTCAAGAGCCGCAGTCCATGAGTCGAAAAGACAAAGATGGTGGAAACCACTGGAAAAAATGTTAACCGTAATTATCCTTACTTGGTACAGGCATTTGAAAAGAAATGGTGGGTTAAACCGGTTTTATGGCTTGCAAAACCTCCCCTTCCATTGCTGTAATTTCCGGTAGCAAATCAACAGCAATTGCTACTGAAAGGTCGTAGACGGTTAAAAGAAATGATCATCCCAGTGTTCAGTAAAAAGAATGAAATTGTGATGGTAAGGTTAGCTGCAAAGGTAGACTATATGATTCCGAATGCCAGCAGTGATGGAAATCGTCTTTTTAAACCAGTTAACATCGGAAAATCTAGCAAAATCTACGGCTGGATTTGAATCCCTGCTTTGTTGTCATCTATGGCATCTATTTAAGTTAAAAAGAATCTTGAATAAGAGTTCCGACTGAAACTTCAATTTTTCTACAAGGGACTGATATCTATTGAAAGAATTTTTAATGATTGTACGAGACGGATTGTTTTGAAGCCTTGATTAATAAGGCGGTCACGGAGATAACTATGTCTAATGAGAAAGTCTGTATAATTTGTGCTAGCTTTACGAATCAAATGTAAAACATACACTAAGAAGGAGAAGCTAGACTATTACTGTCCATGTTAGAGTAATTGTTAATTTTGGTATTAAAATCGTCCTTTTTCGTAAATTTTAGTACTGAGATGATCATTTTCGTCAATCTGAGATGTACGTCCCAAAAGATGGAGATTCAGTGATTTCTGACGTCTCCTTTATCTCTAGTTCGGAAGGATATATCAATGTGATTCATTTATCAAAAGATGCGTTAGTAATGGGAAGAACATCAATGTATCTATAAGTGAGATTGAAGGATCTAGCATCTTTTATTTTAAAATCTTTTTACGAGTCTATAAAGAAATTCAGTCTCGTAAGAAGATAACAACAAGTGTGCGAGTTGAGGAGCACAATTAGTGCCCATTGGTATACCTATTTTTTGTTGATAAATATCACCTCCAAATGCACACCTGTTTTTCACCGTAGCACACGTTTCCTTTTAAATGGGTTTTGAAAAAAATGTGGATTTATAACCTTACAAAAAAAATCTTTTGAATCGGCAAAGGCCTTTTGAATGATACCTTTGATTGGTGATTTTAGTTTATCATGAGGAGAGGTGGTATACAGCGTGGAAAATCAAGTGATTTGAGATAATGAATTTGAGAAATAAACGGGATTTAAAATTTTCAATAAACCGTGTTCACGTGTGATTCATGACACATTGGGGAACAGATAGTCTCGCAGTATGCTTGATATTTTACGGAAGGATATGGAGTAAATGAACATGAGACCATAACACATTGTTAACTCAAACTACATGTCTGTCTTTGACTGCAGACAAAATCTTATTTCATAAGACAGTTCAGATGTTGTGCAAGATGAAGATTGTTCAATGATTTACTTTTAATTTTTGAGTTTAGAATTTTCGGCTTTTCTCATTTTGCTTCGGTTTTTCTTTGCCGATGTGTTGTTTCTTAAAAGTGTAGTAAGTTGAAATCTGCGATTTTTAATTGATACCTAAAACGGAAGGAGCATTGTTACAGAAATAATGTCAGCTAAAATATTGATAGGTTATGGGCCTTATTTTCAAGATATTTTTGATTTTAAAAAATGTCGGGAAAAGCTCTCTTGTACTTTTACCATAGAATAATATGGACATATTAAAGATTTCTTTTACACTGACGGAAAATCTACAATCAAATGAAATCTTGTTTAACGACCTTCATGACTAGGAAATTGGGTGTAATGGGGCAAAATATTGTACATAGTAATACCGGATACAATTTGGAAAATCCAAATGACTTTTACAACTTTCAAAAATCTCAATATATCCTTAAGCGAGTGGAAAAATTGAATATCCAGACTGAAAACTTCCCCATGTTTTTAAATAGGAAAAATGAAAGGATATGGAGTGAATGTACATGTGACAAAAACGCACATTATACATAGAAAACTACAGTTTATCAAGGACAGGGCTTTTATTCCTGAGGGTCTTCAACAAGAGGTGAACAATATTCACCCCCTCAAGCGAGTTCAAGAAGGCCCCTAGCGTGCACATAAGCGGTANTCTTGACAAAATTTATATCAAGGTCACTCCCTTGCTCCCCACCCGCCATGGAGTGCCAACTTGGGCTATGCTCGGGGTTATCCAGCTGAAAGCACCAGGGTTACAAGAAGAGAATAAAAATGTTGAGCAACATCGATCGCAGCTAAAATATGTCATTGAAGCAACACATGTCGGGAGCTGTCAATGAGGAAAAAAGTAAAACCGGGCAATGTCTGCCGACAAATATTTGTCATTAAGTAGCCCGACGAAAGCCTTGTTTCATCGTGGTACAGCTATATGAATAAAACAATAATTGGCTTCCATTTTATTTAATTTAAGGATCTATCATTCCACTTGAAATAATTTTGACCTCAGCTAAAGCCTCGCTAAATAATAATTCTCTTGGAATAAAATCCTTACATCAACCTAAATGGAAGGCATTAATTGTATAATGTCGGTCAGGAAATAATCAATAACAACTTCAGTTACTGATTTCCGCCTTAAAATGATACATATTTCATTGTTTTTTTTGTAAATTTTATATTTTTCGTAGAAGATATGGGTTATGTCCGTAAAAACCTTTTATTTACTTCTATGAAAGATCATTAACAGTGAAAACAACCAGATGCTCCGAGTGACCTGTAACCGCTTACTTGACTTTAAGTTGCCAGTATTAAGCAACATTACAACCAAAGATCGGCTGTGGCAGCTATCGTTACGCAGCCCTTAAAGGGACATATCAAAAACCCATTCAGCCAACAAGTTTTGGTTCCGACTAATAAGTAGTTATAGGCCAGTTTTTCTGTGTTAAAATATATTTCATCTGTGGTGACCATCTTCGTTTGCAGCTGAAGTAATCAGATGTAATTCTTTATCAAAATTTTAACCCCAACAATACCGAACCTTCATTCCTTGTATGGCACTCGGTAGATGTCTTGGTACTGGATTTGGCCTCCTACTTCGATATATTTAATAATGAGTACTTCTTTTTTGACTTCTTTTGAACAATAGCTTTCCATATTATTTGATTCTTATGCTGATGATGAGAGGTTACGTTTTGAAACACATGTACAACATAACGAAATTTACTGTTTTTTATGATACTTGGGTATTTTTGTACTTTAAGGTATCTATTAAATGACCACATAACCTAAATTTGGTTCCAATTGATGAAGAAAAGTATATTCTATTATTGCAACCATCCTTGTTGTCAAACAGATAGAGCCATCACATACAATTCTTATAGGAATTCTAGCCTCAAACGACTATCACTCTAAAGTGTAATTGCAACTGTCAAATGTTCTACACATGAAAAAAATTTGTAAAAGTTGGTTGTTTCCTGAAGGAGTTTAAGGAGATGCTGCTTTTCACGTCGGATCAATTTGTCGGAAGACATTTAAGCGAAGTGGATGGACATTTTAGCAAAAGCAAATGGACGAAGTGGACGTTTTAGAGACACGTTTAAAGGACATTTTAGCATATTTTAAAAACCTAGATGGACATTTCAGTGACAGATATATTTGGTAATGCCTAATCCGTAACCCACCATTTTATTTGTAAAATGCCCGTTCCAAGTCGGGAATATGACGGATTGCCAAACATGTTCTGTGTTGGGTTGTGTTTCCCTGATTCTGTCGTATGTTATACGGATTTTCCTTACTGGTTTCTCCTTGGATCGATTCGGACTTTTGTTGTCACTTTTATTTATACACCACTACAGAAAAATAAATTCTATCTGATTAAGGTTGATAGACACTGTTTTACGGTGCATTCGACTCGCACGTTTAAAAATAGAGAGTTGGATACGGGGGAACTCGATTTTCGGGTTCAAACAGTGATTTATAAGTTTTTCCTTTGCGACGTATTTTGACTGACAGGGGTGACATTTAAACCAATAGTTTAGATTAAGTTTCTTTTTGTAGAAATGCGAAAAATTCTCATGGATTAAACTTTCATTTCTTATAAGCTTAAGACTGCTTTTTAATAGTTTTCCAGTAAATGGCTATTATTGAGCAAACTTCGCCAAAAAAGAGCACGGTGACCCTGACTTTTTTTATTATAGAGTTTCAGTAGGGAAGAATGGAGTCTTCATTTGTGTAGATTTAGAACAAAATCTCATGGATTGAAATAGTAGTGTTTATTTGACTTAATAACTGGTGAAGATGAAAATGTGTTATTAGAACTTGACGCAATCTGTAATAGACAATGAATATTCAGATTTAAGGACTTAATCTTTTATAAATAAAAGTGACAACAAAAGTCAAAAGCAATTAGGAGGAGAGACCAGTAAGCCGTACAACAGTATCGAGAACACACACCCAGCACAGAACAAGCCGTCATATTCCCGACTTTGAACGGACATTTTATAAATAAAATGGTGGGTTAAACCATGTTAGGTTACATATCCAATGTGTTAATAAGGCCTTGATTACAATCTAGATTTTATGATCTACACTAAACACTGCTTGTCATAAAACTCAATGAATATAAATTTAACTCATTTTCTCTCTCCAATAGTTTTAGATACAAGACAATGTAAAAAAAAAAAATGAGTAATATCACGAATAATCAGATTTCCTTAAATATCATGGGATGTAGACCTTATCTGATCTCTTACTTTTTTTTCGTTTTCAGGTTTACTCATATTTCTTATCATTTGACTATTTAAGATTTTATTTGTCATGCTGATTATTTGTTTTTTCGTCAGATTTTTGATTTGTGAACCCGTTGTTGATGCTTGATGTTTCCTTTTAAATGTGAAGAAAACATTCAATTGCTTAGTAAAGCCAGTCAAAATGACTACAAGTTGAATGTAGATGTAAATGTCACTGTTGTTTCAAAACTGTATTTCAGGAGTCAAAAGACCAAACATTTAACAAAATGTTTGGTCTTCTTATTCTTCTTATTCTTCGGATACAGTTTTTAAACGTTATATCCCTAACTTTTCAATGTTTTAGGTCAAGTTTGCTTTACGACTGACGGACAGAATGATCGCAAATTTATGGTTACTTTTGCCAGTTTATCTAAAAGTAACGAAGACTAATATGTATATTTAAAAAAAGAAGAAAAAACAACAAAATTTACAGTAACAAAATGCAGCATTTCTGTGTTTTATCAATGTCTGATAGACCCAATAGCATGAAAAGAAAAATCCAGCAGATTTTCCGTTCAGAAATCCAAATACATTTCGAATTCATGCACTATGTCCGTTGTGATATTCAAAGTATAGCAGTTGGTGGATGACCAATTGGTTTCCGAATGGCTTCTGTTACAGTTTTCCAAAATAAATCTTCCCCAACGCCTTTTGCATATCTTATATGAGGCGTGCTATCCAGTAAAGTCCGTAGGGAGCTCGTCATATATTTTGAAGAAATATTCTTAAGCATTATAAGTAATATTGCGTTTCGTCCATGCTTTCGCCTCCTTTCTTGTACTATATCAACCTCCCACTGGCACCATTCACTTTTAGAAAATTCATTTGACAAAATAATAACAACTTTCCACGATTTATTTAAAAAACTATCGATATTCTTACTTATTGCCTCCCCTATCAAAAAATCCCTTTGATGAATGCATAATTTAAATCCCTCCTTTTCTTCAAGCCTTTTAACGAATTCTCGATGCACCCATAATCGGTCAGCATCACAGTAGACAACAAATACATGATATTCAAAGTCACTTGAGTTATTAATTTGAGAGTATCCTGTTTTTCTGTGCCGATATACGCGAAGCAAGTACAAAGAATTCTTTATGTTTGCTTGACAGCGCAGCATCATTATAATGGAAAATATAACAATAAATCCACAAAGACTTATCACTATGACAACTGTAAAGAGAGGGTTCCATGGAATGCATGATGCTTTAGTTGGCTTGAAATGTGAGAGATATTTACCTTGTTCACTTTTAGGTTCGACACATCTGTACCCCGTGGGATAAAGTAAAAATCTTCTTTTATTACCACGAAGCCAATTAACGAACCACATCAGATCACATGTGCAAAAATAAGGATTGTGTGCCATAGACAAGATTTTTATATTCTTTAACACATTATAAGGAAATGAAGAATCATTTACGAAGTTTATTTCATTTGCACTAATGTCAATATATCTCAAAGATGGATTTTCACCAAAAACATCGGAGCCATTTTTCCAACCATTGATCCTGTTTCCTTGTAAAATTAGTACTTCCAAATGTTTGAAGTTTCCAAACAAATGTGTTGGCATATACCTCAATCCTGTTGATTGCAATCGTAATATTTTAATATTTTTAAGTGGTTTTAGCAATAATTTAAGCTTTCCCTCATTTTCAGGGGGTATAAAATTGTTTGTTAGATCAAGAACATCTAGATGGGAACACATTTTGAACATGCGTTGTGACTGATAATTGTCCAATTTATCAAAATGAAATTTCGTATTGAACATTAATAAATGTCTTAGTGAAGAACAATTAAATGCATTTTTCTCAATTTGTCTTAGCGAAGTTCCAAAATAAGTTAGAAAAAGTTTCTCTAATAAAGTTAAATCGGAAAAAGCGTTTGATTGAATTTGTTCAATCATATTTCCTTCAAATGATAGAGATTTTAACTTTGGCATACAATGTAATCGTGAAATTGTGAGTAAGCGATTATTTCCAAGATGCAGTACGGTCAAATTTGGAAGGAGGCTTTTCTTTTGGTGATCGCACGGTTGTGGAATTCTCCGGAGTAGATTTCCACTTAAGTCCAAATAGTTTATATTTTCTAATCCTGTAAATGATATGGTTTTAATTTTGTTGTATTTCAAAGACAAATATAGAAGATTTTTTAGTTTCTTGAAGATCATCCCATTTAAATGTTCCAGCATATTCCAGTCAATATAAAGTCTTTTTAATTTTGTTCCAGGAAAAGACATAAACATATCTTTTGGAATTGATTGCCAATGATTATTACTTAAATCTAGAATTCGGATTTTACTTTTATTCATATTTCTCAACAGCATATGAACTAGGCTGCTTTTTAACTCTTGCTCATACGATAATATTAAACAAGGGGCAGATATATTTGACAATATTTCTGTGTTTATACGAACGATTGAGTTATTTGTAAGATTCAACTTGCTGAATCCCGTTATTTCTGTCAGGTTTATAAACCAGTTTACAGGAATGTCTGTCAAATCAGCATTGGTGATGGTAAGTTCTCGTATCCTTTTAGGAAATATTGGAATATACGTCAAATTGTGTCCCGAACATATCGCAAGGTTTTTGTCACATCGACACATATCGTTTCCACAAGGATCGGTACTAAGAGTATTCAATTTCGCCAAGTTCGGCAACAAGAAGAAAACAATTACGATGACCCTCATGATAAATCTTTCTGGGTATCCTACAATAAAGCGAAAAAAATGTATAAACAAGAATTTCCTGTTCACAGTAGTCAATACTTTGGTACTGACCCGAAATCCGATTTTATTTGGAAACTTACAATATCTAAATTTTTGTAAATTTCGCTGAAACTAAAAAGTATCTCCCTCATTCAAAGCTCTGTCCTTAGCTGATTTTGACTTTCCTATCTAGGTCCTCTTGGTTGTTTGTTTTCTATCTGCCTTTACACATATTTCGGTATATGGATTTCCAAATGTTTTGATTTGATCTGCACTGAAGAGACATAGGTTGTAGAAATGCGCATATGCATAAACTAGATTAACAGTAACTTCGGTATTTTGTTATTTATTACCACTTGCTCGATGCCTCTGCAGATAGACTGTTAGTTCCCGAGGGTATTCACCAACCCAGTAGCCAGTACTTCGGTGCTGGCCCGAAACCCGATTTCATTTGGAAACTTGCAATATCTTAATTTAACAAAATGTGTGTTCATCTCTCTTGCAAAGCTCTGTCCTTAGCTGATTTTGGTTGTTCTATTTAGATCTTATTGGTTTTTTGTCCTCTGTCAGCTTTTACACATATTTCGGTATTTGGATTTCCAAATGTTTTGATTTGATCTGCAGTGAAGAGACATAAGTTGTCGAAATGGCCATATGAAGAAATTTTATTCTACAGTCAGCTCGGTTTTTATACCCCCCGCTTGGACAGTAGTGTGGTATATAGTGATGGGGTTGTCCGTCCGTCTGTCCTTCCGTCCGTCCGTTACAACTGAGAGTACCCATCACTTATCCGCTACTCCTCCTGAATCAGAGAAAAGATTTTCATGAAACTTTAACACAGGCTTTATGACATAATGTAGATGTGCATCTCCTATTTCAGAATTTGATTTGATTGATTTTTGGGGTTTCCCATGGCAAAACATGGACTTAGCCCTTACATTATAAGTGAGTACCCATCTCTAAACAGCTCCTCCTCCTGAACCACTGAATAGATTTTCATGAAGCCTTAAGACAGTATTTATGGCATAAGGTAGACGTGCACCTCCTATTTCAGAATTTGATTTGATTGATTTTTAATTTTTATAATCAAATTGGGGTGCGGATAATATGTATTAGTGAGCTTTGCTCACAGTTTTTCTAGTAGTTATTTGTAAGACTAAGTAAATTTACAGTAAGTTTGATATAGTTACTTGTAAGACTAGAAAAATTCTTAAATATGTAAATGATTTTAACTTACCTTTTCGGTCAAATTAAAATTCACTGTTTAATTGTCTTATCAATCAACAGATTGTTTGGTTTCAGTTTTTATTTCCTTAGGAATGTAGAATTTTATAGGTTATCTTAGAGGGAAACTTGTTTTAAAAAATCAAATTATTACGATTAAATATTTTTTTCCCTTCCATAAAGAGATTACTTTTCTTGTTTAGTATGCAGCGCAATAATATTATAGATTTTTTTTTCTATATCTTATCTCATTTGTACATCTATCCTATTTCGACTTTACTTATATTTCATTATACACCCGCTTGAAAAGTGGGGGTATATAGTGATGGAGTTGTCCTTCCGTTTTTCGCCCGTCCATCCGTTACACCTGAAGTTATCCATCACTTATCCGCGACTCCTCCTGAACCAGTCAATAGATTTTCATGAAAAATTAACACAGTCTTTGTGACATAATGCAGATTGCAGCTCCTATTTCAGAATTTGTTTGACTGATATTTGGGGTTTTCCATCGCAAAATATGTGCTTACCCATTAATTTCAAGTGGGTACCCATCTCTTGTCCGCTACTCCTCCTGAACCAGTGAATAGATTTTCATGAAACTTAGAACAGTCTTTCACGTCTGCGAAACTCGATGTTCTCAGCCAAAAATCCGGCGTTCGGACATCTGTGATTTACACTGAATACTTGCATAATCAAAGAATGTCACTCCATATAAATTTATAAAATAAGTTTTAAATAAATCAAAAACCCTTTTCTTTTTTTCGAATAACATTGGGAAATTAGTTTTTAGCTCACCTGGCCGTCCGTCTGTCCATCGTAAACTTTTTGAAAAATTTTTTCCTCTGAAACCGCAAGACCAATTTTAACCAAAGGTCTGAATCATTACTAGGGTATCTAGATTCAAAATTGTGTTCAATTAGTCCGAGGACCAAACAACATGGCTGCCGTTACTAAAATTAGCACATAGGGGTATATTGCTGTTTTTTGTAAATAACTCAAAAACCATTTGAGATATCAAAGATCTGACAGTAGTAAAAGTAATCAGCATGACAAGATCAACCTGCCCTGACATTTTTGAAGAAAATCCGAAAACCCATCTTAGAGTTATTGCTCTTTTCCGCGAAATTTTCAAAATTTTTATATTTTTTATTATTTTTATCAAAAAACTATGAGAGATAGAGGCCTACTTTAAATTGCAAAAATGTTCGGCATATCAAGATCTACCCACTTAGAAATTTTGAAGAAAATCTGAATACGTATAGAGGAGTTATTGCCCTTTATTGGTCAAATGTTTTGTAATTTTATACATTTTGCCTTGTATTTCAATAAAGATTTGAGATAGAGGTTAAGATTTAAGGCAAAAATGTTAAGTATGTCAAGGACAACATTTTATCTTCATGATGGGAGTTGTGGACCTCATCCAAGATGGCCACCAGTGGGGAACTTAGTTTAACACTGGACCCTATTGGAAAACACATTCAAAGATCATCTGGCAATATTACATCTAGGTTTATTATCACACTAGAAAACGAGACCCTTTATCATTGAGGTTATTGTCTATGCTAGCTTTGGACCAGGTTTATGTCGCGATTTTAGACAACAATAAATATTTTACGAAAGGATATGGAGTAAATGAACATGAGACCATAACACATATGTTAACCCCAACTGCAATAATTTTAATGAGCTGTATGGCCATTTCGGAATTTAATTCCTCATCAGCAGCACTAGAACCAATGATATCTGTCTTAAAGCCAGACTTTTATATGGTTTAACTCACTAACACTGCCGATGTCTACTGCAAAACATGATGATTCTTTTTTCGAATAAAATTGGTAAATTAGTTTTCTCTTTATGTCCGGATTTTAGAATCGCCCCGAAGCGGCTGACTACAATAAACACGATATCTGTCTTAAAACGCAGACTTTTATATGATTTTACTCATTGATACTGCCGATGTCTACTGAAATACATGATGATTCTTTACCAAACCCATCTGGGAGTTTTGAGTTTGATTTTTCTTCCGTAGTGCGACAGTGTTTTACCAGCAGACTAGGTTGAGCTAGCCGGCAGTTTAGCGGCAAGCACTCCTTGACCCATCTTTCAAATTAACGTTTTGTCCCCCTTTTTCTTTTCAAGATTGTGGTCATGGAGTTAGCAGTCTAACTGTATTGGGTTTTATTCTTATGTTTATTATACTACAGGGGAGGTTTGGGTACCCATAAACCGGTTTAATCCTACCGCTGGCTTTTGCTGGTGCCGGTACCAAGTCCGGCTATCCCGAGTTCCTATTGATATTTACGTTTGTCTTTTGTATTTCTTTTGTGGTTTTCTAGTGCAGTTCTTTGTTAGTTTGTGGCATGTGACTATGTTTTTCGGCCATTGTAAGTGTTTCTTGTCATCCTTTTTATTCTATTTTTATTTATTATTTAGATCATTGATCAGTTTAATATGGAGTGACAATCCCCGATCTTTAAAAACAGTGTCTGTCACTTAATTAATTTCTTGGTAGTGATATTCAGTCGAGACCATCGAGTTTCCCAGGCATGGTCTTTGTGACAATATAGATGAGCACCGCCTATTTCATAATTTGATTTGATTGATATTTGGGGTTTCCCAAAGCAAATCATGGACTTAGCCTTTATATTACAAGTGAGTACCCATCTCTTATCCGCTACTCCTCCTGAACCACTGAATAGATTTTCATGAAACTTTTACATAGTCTTTTTTACATAATGTAGATGTGCACCTCCTATTTCAAAATTTAATTTGATTTTTTTGGGAGGGGGACCCATAGCAAAACATGGACTTAGTCATTACATAAGTGTACATTAGAAGTGGGTACCCATCTCTTATCCGCTACCCCCCTATTTTCATGAACCTTTAACACAGTCTTTGTGACATAAAGTAGATGTGCACCTCCTATTACATAATTTGATTTGATCGATTTGGGGGATTTCTCATAGCAAAACATGGACTTGGCCATTACATTACTACAAGTAGTGATTTTTTGGGTTTCCCATATAAAGCAAAACGTGGACTTACCTATAACATTAGAAGAGGGTGTCCATCTCTTATTCGCTTATCCTCCTGAACCACTTAATAGATTTTCATGAAACTTTAACACTGTCTTTGTGACTTAATGTAGATGTGTACTTTTTATTTCAGAATTTGATTTGATTGAATATCAAATGGGGGAGCTGGGGATATATATCAGTGAGCTTTGCTCACAGTTTTCTAGTTTCTACTGTATTGATATTATAGCTTAACCTTTGTTAAATAAATTAATTGTTATTCATTTAAACCTCATATGGCACGAGTTTAAAAAGCTGAATTTTAAACCAAGGCAATGTTATAATACAAATGATAACAGTCCCAAAAATAATGACTTGTCATTTTTTATATTCTTATTCTTGGTTCTTTGCAGTCAGAGTTGCAGTTTTTGTATATCAGGAAACAGAATATCAGATTGGGTTGTTCATTTGTTCAATTCAACTTCTGCTTACTGAGTTTATAGTTCACAGTTGATTCGTGAAGCACGACCTAAGCACTAATTAATCGGACTTTCTCATTAGGCATACGTATCTCCATGACTACCTAGGGCTTCAAAAAAATTCAATCTCATACGATCATTCCCTTGTGAAAAAAAATGGAGTTTCGGTCCGAACTGTGATTCAAGGATCACTTAGATGAATATCTATGACCTCTTAATATCAATTGTTGTTTAACTGCTACCGGACACTACTGCAATGCCAAAGGATGTTTGGCAGCTAATTAAATTGTTTTTTATGCAAATGCCCGCAGTGGCTGATCCAGACTTTCTGCTACGGGAGACCCTTATTTTTTCAAATGGGGGGAGTGGGGGCTTTACCAAATTTTCCGAAAAACCCCTAGGAGTTTTATATATTTTTCAACGGGGGGGGGGGGGGNNNNCCCTTCCCCTAAATCCGCCACTGGCCTGTACGAGGTCAGGACCATTGTGTCTGACAATTTCGTTCGGTGATTTTGTACCTGCTTTATCTTTGTATCCCTTGGATTTCGGCTTTGACATTTCTGTTCGGTAATTTTGTACCTGCTTTGTCTTTGTATCCCCTTGGATTTCGGCTTTGACATTTCTGTTCGGTAATTTTGTACCTGCTTTATCTTTGTATCACTTGGATTTCGGCTTAGACATTTCTGTTCGGTAATTTTGTTATTACCCTCACTGCAAGTAGCAGCTGGGATTGCAAAAGCTATCTCTATTGCTCTGTAGTAATAAACAAATCATAAAAAAATTAGATCGGTCTTCACTTATTAGGCTTCCTATTTCGATTTATTTGGTAATTAGTACTTCTTTTTTTACAACTTTTAGATTATGGCTTTCCATATTATTTGATTTTAATGCTGCTGATGAGAGGTTACTATTGAGACACGTGTACAGCATAACGAAATTTACTGTTTTTTATAGAACTTCGGTATTTTTGTATTTAGAATGTATTTGGATACGAATTCCGAGTCTGAATACAACATACACATATAAAATTCAAGTCATCAGTTTTTCTCGCATCCTTTTTGTTTTCGCACAATGTCCTAATAATGTTGCAATAGATAACAACTTCTAACGAAAATCCAAACCCCCAATCAGGACGAAAGCTATGATTCCAATGATATCCCATCCCAATTTTGACAGCCTTCAAAAGATACCCGTTTATAAATTCCTTGTTAAAGTTCTTTCTAAGACACATTATACAAAAATGTCTATTCATCTGGATAGCCGGAAAAATAGACAAAAATGTATTTTATTTCTCCGGATAGTCGGAAGAATAGACAAAAATGTCTATAATAATGAAGGAAATATAACAGGAAAGACTTACAATGGCCGAACATTACAATCACATGCCACAATCCACCAGGGAAATGCACAAGTAAAACAATAAAATGACAAAAGATAAACATGGACAACGATAGGAACTCGGAATAGCCGGACTTGGTACCGACACTAGCAAAAGCTAGCGGTAGGGTTAAATTGGTTTATGGGTACCCAAACCTCCCATTTCACTATCCCGTTTCCATGAAGTATAATAAACATACAAATAAAACCCAATACAGGTAGACCACTAACTCCACGACCGCAATCTTGAAACGGGAAAGATAAAGACAAATCGTAATTTAGAAAGACTGGTCAAGGAGTGCTCGCCGCTAAATTGCCGGCTTGCTCAAGGAACTTAGTCTGCTGGTAAAACACTACGGAATAAAAATTAAATTCAAAACTTCCCGAAGGGTTTGGTTAAGAATCATCATGGATTTCAGTAGACATCGGCAGTATCAGTGAGAGGCCAGTATAACTGTAAAATCTTCAGGTCATTGGATCCCAAAGCCAATTAAATGGAAACACGAAGAACATCCGGTCAGTATCCCCTATTACATAAAGAATGCAAGTTACGTCCCAGTTTTCTGGATTTTTTTATCAGTTTTTGACATTTTTAACATCGTTTCCGTAAACACGAGAGTGATAAATGCCTAAGTAATAAGCTATTGGCGAGTCGCATTATATAAAGATATCAAATGTTCATATCTTCTATCAAAACTCTAAAATGTTTGAAATCTGTAACCCTGTTGTAAAGGTTTGGATGTGATAGTAAGGTAACGTTCATTAAAGTCGTCAAGAGTGGAACAGACACGTACGATTCGTACCAGTTGAGAAATATACACCCCGTATGATGGAGAAACAGGAACGTCGCCATCAAGAAAAGGGAAATTAGTAACAGTAAAATCAAAATCATCCCTTTGAACATAAATATTAGTTTTATTTTTCCAGAGTCAACAATGATAGTTAAATCGAGAAATGGGCAGTATTTAGAATCATTGTTTGCTTTATTAAGTTTCAGTTCTTGTGGGTAAATGAGGTCAACATACTCTTACAATACATGTAGTAAGGATATCGTCGATATACCTGCTGTTATCGTTGAAAATAGAAATAAATTGGTCACTGTTTTGTATGGTTCCATCCTGTAGTTTTTTTCATAAAGTCACGTACGCAACAGAACAGGAAAAAAAACTGTAATGAAAGTTGCACAGTTTGTAGCCATGGGAATTCCAATGACCTCTTGATAAACGGTGTTGCCAAAACGAACAAAAATGTTGTCAAGCAAAAGATAAGTTCATAATCATGTCAATGATTTTTGTAAGTGGTGTTAGAGAATAATCCTTGTTTTTTTTATTACAACAAATGAACCGTAGACCAGAAAATTTGAAAGACCATTTAATGAGTTGACCTAATTTAGATATAAT
Source organism: Modiolus philippinarum (assembly GCA_002080025.1). Lineage (NCBI taxonomy): Eukaryota > Metazoa > Mollusca > Bivalvia > Mytilida > Modiolidae > Modiolus > Modiolus philippinarum. The sequence continues at coordinate 7,442 of MJUU01043438.1, read as the reverse complement.
CAATTTATGCGGAAGGGTTGTATGAAGTGTAGAAAAATCATAACAGTCAATAGACGAAACTAGTCCAGATAACCGGAAAATAGACAAAAATGTCTGTATGTCTGGATAGCTGGAAGAATAGACAAAAATGTCTATATGCCCGGATAGCCGAAAGAATAGTATGGAACGCCACAGCTGTCTTATGATGTAGATATTTGTTTACATGTTGTCATTTTCTTATTACTTGCTGTGGTTTAGTAATTACTTTCTGTCATTACATCTTTACTTTTTGTGATTACATATTTACTTTATGCTATCCCGTATTTACGTTCTGTCAGTTTATCTTTACTTTATGTCATTTTATATTTACCTTTTGTGGTTTTATATTTACTTTATGTCGTTTTATATTTACTTTATGTGGTTTAGTCTTTACTTTATGTGGTTTGGTCTTTATGTGCAGTGAATTTTTAATTATGTGATATCATTTCTTCTTTACGTTTTGTCGATTATTCTTTACTTTCACTATACATTTTGTTTCTTTACTTGCAGTAAGTTATTCTTTACGTGTGGTCATTTCTTCTTTACGTGTGGTCATTTCTTCATTACGTGCAGTGATTTCATCTTTACGTTATGAGGTCGAGACCCGGAACATTTAAATTGAAAATAATTGGCAAGCACCGTATTCTTACGTCAACGATGAAAAAAATAGATACATTTTAATGTCTAATGCTCGATAATAGTTAGTTGTTAAGACTGGGTCTTGTGACATGTAGCAGACATTAAGAAAAATATAAACTTTAGATTTTAAATTGATGAAGAGGCGGATATGGCAAAGAGAAAGTGGGAGAAAGGAGCCTTAGGGAGCGGGGAAATAGGAGAGGGGCAAGAAAGGGGCGAACCGGAAGGGGTCTCATCTAAATCCAGAAATCCCGAACTAGACAGAATCTTAAAGAGTGATGAAATCCCGATACTCGTTGAATTTATTTCCTGAAATCCAGGGATTAAATCATAAAAATTTCGAAATCTGGAGTTTAAAAACATCTNTGCTTTGTCTTTGTATCCCCTTGGATTTCGGCTTTGACATTTCTGTTCGGTAATTTTGTACCTGCTTTGTCTTTGTATCCCCTTGGATTTCGGCTTTGACATTTCTGTTCGGTAATTTTGTACCTTCATTGTCTTTGTATCCCTTGGATTTCGGCTTTGACATTTCTGTTCGGTCATTTTGTACCTGCTTTGTCTTTGTATCACTTGGATTTCGGCTTTGACATTTCTGTTCGGTGATTTTGTACCTGCTTTATCTTTGTATCACTTGGATTTCGGCTTTGACATTTCTGTTCGGTAATTTTGTTATTACCCTCACTGCAAGTAGCAGCTGGGATTGCAAAAGCTATCTCTATTGCTCTGTAGTATTATGTAGTAATAAACAAATCATCAAAAAATTAGATCGGTCTTCACTTAGAGATGATACTAGATTAGGCTTCCTATTTCGATTTATTTGGTAATTAGTACTTCTTTTTTTACAACTTTTGGATTATGGCTTTCCATATTATTTGATTTTAATGCTGCTGATGAGAGGTTACTATTGAGACACGTGTACAGCATAACGAAATTTACTGTTTTTTATAGAACTTCGGTATTTTTGTATTAAGAATGTATTTGGATACGAATTCCGAGTCTGAATACAACATACACATATAAAAGTCAAGTCATTAGTTTTTCTCGCATCCTTTTTGTTTTCGCACAATGTCCTAATAATGTTGCAATAGATAACAACTTCTAACGAAAATCCAAACCCCCAATCAGGAAGAAAGCTATGATTCCAATGATATCCCATCCCAATTTTGACAGCCTTCAAAAGATACCCGTTTATCAATTCCTTGTTAAAGTTCTTTCTAAGACACATTATACAAAAATGTCTATTCATCCGGATAGCCGGAAAAATAGACAAAAATGTATTTTATTTCTCCGGATAGTCGGAAGAATAGACAAAAATGTCTATATTAATGAAGGAAATATAACAGGAAAGACTTACAATGGCCGAACATTACAATCACATGCCAGGGAAATGCACAAGTAAAACAATAAAATGACAAAAGATAAACATGGACAACGATAGGAACTCGGGATAGCCGGACTTGGTACCGACACTAGCAAAAGCTAGCGGTAGGGTTAAACCCAAACCTCCCCTTTCACTATCCCGTTTCCTTATAGCATAATAAACATACAAATAAAACCCAATACAGGTAGACCACTTACTCCAAGACCACAATCTTGAAACGGGAAAGATAAAGACAAATCGTAATTAAGAAATATGGGTCAAGGAGTACTCGCCGCTAAATTGCCGGCTTGCTCAAGGAACTTAGTCTGCTGGTAAAACACTACGGAATAAAAATTAAATTCAAAACTTCCCGAAGGGTTTGGTTAAGAATCATCATGGATTTCAGTAGACATCGGCAGTATCAGTGAGAAGCCAGTCTAACTGTAAAATTTTCAGGTCATTGGATCCCAAAGCCAATTTAATGGAAACACGAAGAACATCCGGTCAGTATCCCCTATTACATAAAGAATGCAAGTTACGTCCCAGTTTTCTGGAATTTTTTTTATCAGTTTTTGACATTTTTAACATCGTTTCCGTAAACACGAGAGTGATAAATGCCTAAGTAATAAGCTATTGGCGAGTCGCATTATATAAAGATATCAAATGTTCATATTTTCTATCAAAAATCTAAAATGTTTGAAATCTGTAACCCTGTTGTAAAGGTTTGGATGTGATAGTAAGGTAACGTTCATTAAAGTCGTCAAGAGTGGAACAGGCACGTACGATTCGTACCAGTTGAGAAATATACACCCCGTATGATGGAGAAACAGGAACGTCGCCATCAAGAAAAGGGAAATTAGTAATAGTAAAATCAAAATCATCCCTTTGAACATAAATGTTAGTTTTATTTTTTCCAGAGTCAACAATGATAGCTAAATCGAGAAATGGGCAGTATTTAGAATCATTGTTTGCTTTATTAAGTTTCAGTTCTTGTGGGTAAATGAGGTCAACATAGTCTTACAATAGTAAGGATATCGTCGATATACCTGCTGTTATCGTTGAAAATAGAAATAAATTGGTCACTGTTTTGTATGGTTCCATCCTATAGTTTTTTTTTCATAAAGTCACGTACGCAACAGAACAGGAAAAAAAACTGTAATGAAAGTTGCACAGTTTGTAGCCATGGGAATTCCAATGACCTCTTGATAAACGGTGTTGCCAAAACGAACAAAAATGTTGTCAAGCAAAAGATAAGTGCATAATCATGCCATCGCGAGTCCAGGAACAATGATTATCTCGAAGCCATGAAATGGCTGGAGAGATATTGATATGGCAAGAAAAAATCACGTGACCGGGATAAGGCTTTCAAGCCTATTAACAGCTCTAAAAGATGATCTTCGTGCTTCCAATAAAATATAGTGCGCAAGTTCCTTTCAAAATCGGATACATTTAGTATTTAAGTTATATTTCTTCATTTTCTTGAGTTGAATACAGTGTTGTTTTATTAAACTGAAAACAATATGCATGGTAATCAAATTTCTCGTTTTTTTACTCGTTGCATATAGAACATGAATGGCTGTCTTTATATCTGATGGGAAAACACGCCCATTGACCTTTATAAGATGTTTTTATTGGTTTAAAATGAAACATACGATAAACACGTCAGATGTGTATTCACACAGCTGAAGCGATNCAGCTGTCTTATGATGTAGATATTTGTTTACATGTTGTCATTTTCTTATTACTTGCTGTGGTTTAGTAATTACTTTCTGTCATTACATCTTTACTTTTTGTGATTACATATTTACTTTATGCTATCCCGTATTTACGTTCTGTCAGTTTATCTTTACTTTATGTCATTTTATATTTACCTTTTGTGGTTTTATATTTACTTTATGTCGTTTTATATTTACGTTGTGTGGTTTAGTCTTTACTTTATGTGGTNTACGTTTATAAATTTTCAAAGTCAGTTACGTATTTATTGTTTTGAGTATCAATTAGTGCTTAATAGATTCAGGGATTGGTGTTCTATAATTATGATTTAAATTATTTATATAGGTCAAACATGTCCCTATTCATAGTTACAAAAAATCAATAACGAGTCGTTGTAGTGTGTATTCTTAAAATAGTGTAATAAATGTTTCGTAGCATTCAAAATACAAACATCGCTATTTGTTCGTTCGAATTTTCGCACAAATTAATTATCAAGCGCAATTTGGCCAGTTACAGCGATTTTAAAGACTGAAAACTTCTTAAAAGGCTCTCGCTTTGCGGTCGCCTTTTAAGAAGTTTTTACGCCTATAAGCGAAATCACACAATCCGATTATTTTCAAGTATTACGGACTATAACTTAATACACGCAGATGTATGCAGTAGTTCTTTGGATGACTTCGAAGTTTTGCCACATGTAGAATTTCAGGGCTTCGAGATTCAGCTCCATCGGAGCTTTGATTTTTATCTCGAAGCCATGAAATGCCTGGAGAAATATTGATATGGCAAGAAAAAATCACGTGCCCCGCATGAGGCTTCAAGCCTATTAACAGCTCTAAAAGATGATCTTCTTGCTTCCAATAAAATATAGTGCGCAAGTTCCTTTCAAAATCGGATACATTTAGTATTTAAGTTATATTTCTTCATTTTCTTGAGTTGAATACAGTGTTGTTTTATTAAACTGAAAACAATATGCATGTTAATCAAATTACTCGTTTTTTTTACTCGTTGCTTATAGAAAATGAATGGCTGTCTTTATATCTGATGGGAAAACACGCCCATTGACCTTTATAAGATGTTTAAAACGAATACGATAAACATGTCAGATGTGTATTCACACAGCTGAAGCGATCTATATTTAAAGTTTACATAAGTACACGTGTCTAGAAGCGCGATTAATTTAGTATTATAACATTGAGTTTATTACATTACGTTTATAAATTTTCAAAGTCAGTAACGTATTTATTGTTTTGAGTATCAATTAGTGCTTAATAGATTCAGGGATTGGTGTTCTATAATTATGATTTAAATTATTTATTTAGGTCAAACATGTCCCCATTCATAGTTACAAAAAATCAATCATCGCTATTTGTTCGTTCGAATTTTCGCACAAATTAATTATCAAGCGCAACTTGGCCAGTTACAGCGATTTTAAAGACTGAAAACTTCTTAAAAGGCTCTCGCTTTGCGGTCGCCTTTTAAGAAGTTTTTACGCTTTTAAAATCGCAATAAGGGGCCAAATGCGCTTGATAATATACAATAGCAATGAAATCAACATGCGAAATCACATAATTCGATTATTTTCACGTATTACGGACTATAACTTAATACATGCAGACGTATGCAGTAGTTCTTTGGATGACTACGAAGTTTTGCCACATGTAGAATTTCAGGGCTTCGAGATTCAGCTCCATCGGAGCTTTGATTTTTATCTCGAAGCCATGAAATGCCTGGAGAAATATTGATATGGCAAGAAAAAATCACGTGCCCCGCATGAGGCTTCAAGCCTATTAACAGCTCTAAAAGATGATCTTCTTGCTTCCAATAAAATATAGTGCGCAAGTTCCTTTCAAAATCGGATACATTTAGTATTTAAGTTATATTTCTTCATTTTCTTGAGTTGAATACAGTGTTGTTTTATTAAACTGAAAACAATATGCATGTTAATCAAATTACTCGTTTTTTTTACTCGTTGCTTATAGAAAATGAATGGCTGTCTTTATATCTGATGGGAAAACACGCCCATTGACCTTTATAAGATGTTTAAAACGAATACGATAAACATGTCAGATGTGTATTCACACAGCTGAAGCGATCTATAT
>MJUU01043437.1:44203-59268 GCA_002080025.1 Modiolus philippinarum | reverse complement strand
TATATTCGTATACCACGAGTGAATGGAATTAATTGTGGTCTGATGTCTCCAGTTTTCACATTTCCTCGCCAATGTAGAAACATTTGTTTTCCCGCCAAATTTATTTGGAACAGACCATTAGAGAAACATTATCTACAACTAAAACAAGTTAATTATGAAAGTTTTAAAATCTTGTTTAATAGATTTTTAAATGAAATGCCTTTCAAATGTTTGCAAAGTTATTTAATTCGATAATAATCTAGTTGTCGTTGTAGAAATTTTATATGCAGCAAGACGAGATAAATCGAAGTCCAGTGTAGAACAGGTATATTTTAACCTTATTTCAATTTTCAACGATAACAGCAGGTATATCGACGATATCCTTACTATTGACAATCCCCAGTTTTTATACTATGTCGACCTCATTTACCCTCAAGAACTGAAACTTAATAAAGCAAACAATGATCTAAATACTGCTCATTTCTCGATCTAACTATCATCATTGATTCTGGAAAAATTAAAACTAAAATTTATGATAAAATGGATGATTTTGATTCACTATTACTAATTTCCCTTTTCTTGATGGCGACGTTCCTGCAGCACCATCATACGGGTTGTATATATCTCAACTGGTACGATTCGCACGCGTCTGATCTACTCTTGACGACTTTAACGAACGTAACCTTACTATCACATCCAAACTATTACAACAAGGTTACAGATTTCATAGATTGATAAACACATTTTAAGAAGTTTTATAGACGATATGACAATTTGGTATCTAAGTATAATGCGACTCGGAAACAGCTTATTACTAAAGGCATTTCTCACCCTCTTTTTTACGGAAATGTTGTTAAAAATGTCAAAAAATGATAAAAAAAAATCCAGAAAAACTGGGATGTAACTTACATTCTTTACGTAATAGGGGATATTGACCGGATATTCTTCATGATTCCGTTAAATTGGCTTTGGGATCCAATGACCTGAAGATTTTACAATTATATTGGCCTCTCACTGATACTGCCGATGTCTACTGAAATCCATGATGATTCTTTACCAAACCCTTCGGGAAGTATTGAATTTGATTATTATTCCGTAGTGCGACAGTGTTTTACCAGCAGGCTAGGCTCCTTGAGCTAGCCAGCAGTTTAGCGGCGATCAATCCTCGACCCATCTTTCTAAATTACGTTTTGTCTATTCTTTCTTTGTCAAGATTGTGGTCTCAGAGTTAGTGGTCTACCTGTATTGGGTTTTATTTGTATGTTTATTATACTATAGGGAAACGGGATAGAGAAAAGGGAGGTTTGGGTACCCATAAACCGGTTTAACCCTACCGCTGGCTGTTTCCAGTGCCGTTACCAAGTCCGGCTGTCCCGAGTCCCTATCGTTATCTATGTTTGTCTTTTGTTATTTTATTATTTTTCTTGTGCAGTTCCCTGGTTGATTGGCATGTGATGTTCGGCCATTGTAAGTGTTTCCTGTTATCTTCCTTTCATTAATTGATAATAAGATTTATAAATAGCTAAATACGGAAGTTACTGTGAATTTACTTTTTGCATATGAGCATTTCGACAAATTATGTCTCTTCAGTGCAGATAAAATCTTAACATTTGTTACACAAGGAACTCAAAAATGTTTAATAACTGATAGAGAACAAATAACCAATATGATCTAAATGTAAAGCCAAAATCAGCTAAGGACAGAGCTTTGCATGAGGGAGATACTCCTTAGTTTAAAAAGAATACAAAAAATTAGATTTTGTGAGGTTCCAAATATAATTGGCTTGCAGGTCAGCACCGAAGTATTGAATACTGGGCTGGTGAATACCCTCGAGGACTAACAGTCAACCAGCAGTGGCATCGACCCAGTAGTTACAAATAACTGAATACCGAAGTTACTGTGAATTTACTTTCTGCATATGAGTATTTTGACAACTTATGTCTCTTCAGTGCAGATAAAATCTAAACGTTTGGAAAATAAGAAACTCAAAGATGTTTAAAAACTGATAGAGAGAAAATAACAAATATGATCTAAATTTAAAAGACTCAAATTGGTAAAACTTTTAAACCTAATAAAACATAAATCTCTTAATGGGGTCATGACAACAGAGTTGTAAATGTTTATAAAGTAAATAAGGGCTCGGCAATCTAAAATGACATGATAGCAACAGCTATAACATTCTATTGAATCAAATCATATACGATGTTCAATAAAAGAGGCACGAAGGCTGATAATGCAGAAGACATTATTCATCTGTCATTTGGATTTGAGAACTCAACTTTTTATTGTTTTTATTTATTTTTATTGTATTTATTGGAAATACCAATCGTAAACATTATGTTTTAGCACGAGCTTCGAATTATTTTATCTCTCAATCGATAAAATAATATGTTTTTATTTACATAAACATTTAAAAGAAATGAAGGGACATCCCAACTTAATAACCATCAAATTTTAAAATATTTAAGTAAACGATTTGAGAAGGTTATGATTAACCAAGACATTGCTTAAGTATCATTAAAATACACAAAACAGCCAGCTGTGTGTCGATTATATTGCATATAAAGATAAAAAAAAGTAAAACAATAAAATATCAATAAGTAATAGGATTTACAGTTTCCACAGGACAGAATTTTTGAAACCAACAAAATGCAACGCCTATATGAGCTAAACAAGACGTATGCTTTGCACGAGGCAGATACAATGTACAACAAAAGGTATCATTATAATGAATAAGATAGTGAATCTTTCTTTGAAAAAAATGATATAAGTCTCAGTTTACATTTACCACATTTACCAGTAACTGAATCATCAAAAATATTAGATGGCTTTTAAGATACAGCATGATGTACTCTAGAAGCTATTGCATTAATCTGAGAAATTCGTCAAAACAAAGGAAAAAAAATTCAGACATCGAGACACTCAAACTCGACAATGGTGTAAATTATCAGAAAGTTTCGGCATTGGGTTGTCAGACAGTGTTATTTGGTAAGTTGCCTTATTGTTGAGTTATAAAATTACATTTTTCCAACCGTAACATCAAAATCAAATTACGCCAATATGTATAGATTTATCATATCGAAAGACTACTGAGTTTAAAATTACAGTGAACTTTTGTTCGTATTAAAGGTTCCATTTTTATTGGATTTCGTTGTCCGCTAAAACCATTAAATTAAGTTCCCAAAGATATGCATTTTCCATAGAATTTTAATGCATAGAATTACAAACCACGAGTTAAAGTACCATAGAAATGGGGATATTAATTAAAACCACGAAAATTGATGTCCATGAATAAAAGTTCTTCCACTGTAGTTAGACAAAACTTATGAAGTGAGATCATGGCATGTGACAAAAATTACATTAAAATGACCAATGAATTCCCATACACTTACAAAAAATCCTTATTTCGCTAAAACGGACCGTCATATCTAATAAATCTACATATTTAAACCAACGCAGAAATTCAACTCCTTCAATAAAACTAGACATTTCACAAAAAAATCGTAACACTATCGTACTTATAAGCTAACACTATGCCTTTTTATTATTTTTTATTATCATCTTTTTTATTCCATTTTATGTTTACCATTATACAATGTACATTACATGTTATCAGTGGGGATAGGCTCTGTAAGTCATATGACATTGCGAAATCACGATAACAGTTTCAACTGCCAAATCATGACGTTGGAGCATTATGACGTTCAAAGTTTTGTTTACAACGACGTATTTTTGTGATAAATGTAACTTCCGGGTACAATTTTTATTCTCGGAAGTTTAAAATTTGAATGAGACTTAAAGACCCTCTTAAAAGGTATTTTTTGGACTGCTGTACGGCAGCATTGGTACATTCGACTGTTAAAAGTAAGGTTATTGTAACACATTTTCCAGCATACCAGAAATGCTCATTTATCTGCACTGAAAGGCATACGTTGTCGAAATGCGCATATGCAGAAAATAAATTCAAAATAACTTCGGTATTTAGTTATTTCTTATTATTTCCAATTGGATTTTTTTTTAATTTTGCAAGACATTTTGTGGTAGTTTTTAACAAAAACTTTAATTCTACATGATAAATGTAATATTTTTTGTAATTGCTGTATCATACACACACATATCGAAAAAAGAAGAATATACACGTAGCTGTAAGTGTTTGTCCATTCTTTTCTGTAAGCCATACCAACGATGACACACATTAATTAACACAGTTGTGTGAAGGGTGCTGTTGAAAGAACAGGACATGCTCACCCTTCCGAAGCACTTGATGTCACTCCCAGTTTCATAGGAACTCACACTATTGATGCCTTGGTTTTAAATGTTTTGTTTTTTATTTGTATGCTTTATAGATGTGAATTTTCATTGTTTTCTGTATTTTCGTTTTGACCATGTCTTTGGACTTCGTCCTTTAGTTAAATGGTATTCTACTGCCGTATTTCCAGAGTGCTAGTTATTTCTGTAGGCATTCCTGTAGGTTTTTGTTAGTGTCGGTACAGTGTCCGGCTGTCCTGAGTTCCTATCGTTGTTAACGTTTTAGTTATTTCTGTAGGCATTCCTGTAGGTTTTTGTTAGTGTCGGTACAGTGTCCGGTTGTCCTGAGTTCCTATCGTTGTTAACGTTTTAGTTATTTCTGTAGGCATTCCTGTAGGTTTTTGTTAGTGTCGGTACAGTGTCCGGCTGTCCTGAGCTCCTATCGTTGTTAACGTTTTAGTTATTTCTGTAGGCATTCCTGTAGGTTTTGTTAGTGTCGGTACAGTGTCCGGCTATCCTGAGTTCCTATCGTTGTTAACGTTTTAGTTATTTCTGTAGGCTTTCCTGTAGTTTTTGTTAGTGTCGGTACAGCGTCCGGCTGTCCTGAGTTCCTATCGTTGTTGACATTTTAATTATTTCTGTAGGCATTCCTGTAGGTTTTTGCTAGTGTCGGTACAGTGTCCGGCTGTCCTGAGTTCCTATGTTTGTTAACGTTTTAGTTGTTTCTGTAGGCATTCCTGTAGGTTTTTGTTAGTGTCGGTACAGTGTCCGGCTGTCCTGAGTTTCCATCGTTGTTAACGTTTTAGTTGTTTCTGTAGGCATTCCTGTAGATTTTTGTTAGTGTCGGTACAGTGTCCGGCTGTCCCGAGTTCCTATCATTATTAACGTTTTAGTTATTTCTGTAGGCATTCCTGTAGGTTTTGTTAGTGTCGGTACAGTGTCCGGCTGTCCCGAGTTCCTATCGTTGTTATCGTTTTAGTATCTCCCTCATGCAAAGCTCTGTCCTTAGCTGGTTTTGGCTTTTTATTTAGATCATATTGGTGATTTGTTCTCTATCAATTTTTAAAGATCTTTGAGTTTATGGTCTTCCAAACGTTTAGATTTTATCTGCACTGAAGAGACATAAGTTGTCGAAATGCGCATATGCAGAAAATAAATTCACAGTAAGTTCGGTGTTTAGTTATTCTGTAGGCATTCCTGTAGGTTTTTGTTAGTGTCGGTACAGTGTCCGGCTGTCCCGAGTTCCTATCGTTGTTAACGTTTTACTTATTTCTGTAGGCATTCCTGTAGGTTTTTGTTAGTGTCGTTACAGTGTCCGGCTGTCCTGAGTTCCTATCGTTGTTAACGTTGGTCTTTTGTCTTATTTGCGTTTATTCTCTGTAGTTCCTTGGCAGAATATAATTGTAATTGCGTTTCCTGTAATCCATTTTTATTTCATTAATTGTATTTAAAAATCATTACAAATAGCAATGCACCAAGTTTGATGATTCATAGTCAACCGCATCTACTAAATTTCAAAGTGGGTTACAAATTCGAAATTGTAATTTTGTAGACTCAATTTTTTACTCTATTGCTTGTGTAAAAATATTAATCTAAATATACAGCTAGCCTTTCCTTCGGCATGCTTTAGGAGAATTTAAATTGAACTCAGTATGGACATGTTTTGTCCTGGGCGTATTGCACAATATTTGGTTTTATGTTGTATCAAACTAACTTCATCTTGGTTTTTGGAATTAAAGTTGGTCGTGCATATATATAATAAAATATTAACAATATATCAATCAAGTCAGAATCGAACAAATACAACAATCTGTCTTCTTGCATGGTTTTCACATTTTATCGAAAGTTGACGAGATTTTTTATCATTACTTAATTGTGAAAATAAATCCTTAAAGTAGAAGTGAATTTCAATCCAAAGTGTATTCAATGTGGATCTTTGAAATCGCATAGTGCGACTAAATGACCGTGTCCGAAGTAAACACAACGGATTTTACATATAAACAAGAAAATTTCAGAAAGGGCAAAATTTAAGATTTTTGAAAAGACGAGCAAGTTTATCAATAAATATATAATTCATCGACCAAGTGACTGAAAATTTGCCACTCGAAAAGTTTGGTGTTAGAGACACTGGCGGGAAATGAAAGGGTCCTAACATCTAAATCACCATGTATTTTTAATTTATATTGGCATTGAACATGTCGTTAGATATTTAGCCTCTGATCGACCTCTTCTGTCATAATTCATTTTTAAATTACCACATTAACAACAATATATCTAAATCTTGACTTGTACCAGACAAATCTCCTATTGATGACCACCAGCGTTTTCATAATTAAGAATATAATATAAATTATAAATACCAATACCATCAACAAATAAATTCAAAGAGACGGGGAATGGGGAAAATACAGCAACCTGTCTGTTTATATATGTTGTTTTGAATCTATCGAAAAAAAAGAAGATTTCATCACTTAAATGTGATAATGGATCTTTAAAATTTTAGTGAATTCAATCAATCATATGCATTTCATGGCATTAATGCACAAAAAATTCATTTGGTTAGCAATAGACCATGTTCTGGTTTATGATGTGCTCCCTTTAATTCATACCTTTTACAACAGTTATCTTTCTTGGAACAGGAAAAAACAAATATCTACCGAATATCAAAGTATAGAAAGATAGATTAATTTTAGTAATATCTTTATTGATATAAATAATCTCCAAAATCAATTAGTATAGAAATAACCTTTGCAGTTAGCTTAAAATATTTCATTCTATTTCTGTTGATCAATATTTTATGAAAGGATATGGAGTAAATGAACATGAGACCATAACACAAATGTTTACTCCAACTGCAAAAATTTTACTCAGTTGTATGACCATTTCGGAAATTAATTACTCATCAGCAGCACTAGGATCCAAAACATAAGAAATCCATTATTGCAAAAAATGTTTAAAATGCATAAACCAAACGAAATCCGAATAATCAGTAATATCAAATATAGCTAAGGACAAAACGACGATGGAGGGAGTTAATCCTTAGGTTTTAGAATTTACATAAATTTAGATAATAGTAATTGAACAAAGTGTACACAGATCTGTTAAAAATGATTCAATTTTTTTTACCTTTCGATATTTTATATGTGGACACAATAAATACAATTTTCAGGAAATTTGATTACTTTTTCCGTCAGTGCTCAGTACAACAGGGTATGATGAATAACTAAATACCGAAGTTACTGTAAATTTAAATTCTGCATATGCGCATTTCGACAACTTATGTCTCTTCAGTGCAGATAAAATCTAAACGTTTGGAAGACCATAAAATCAATATGTTAAAAAAAATGATAGAGAACAAATGCCCAATATGATCTAAAAGAAAAGCCAAAATCAGCTAAGGACAGAGCTTTGCATGAGGGAGATACTCCTTAGTACTCCTTAGAACCATTAAATTAGGGTATCAAAATCGTTAACCTGGATCTTCTTTGAAATTACATAAAACTGCAAAATCATATTTCACAACTGTACCAAAAATATGTATATTGGAAGATCTGAGACAGTACAAGTTGCCTGCGCCAAGACTTCAGCTTTTTCAGAAGGAAAACAAGATAAGCAATAAACAATTTGTCAAGGGATATAAAATTTGACTCTCGAAAAGTTTGGTGTTGAAGACATTGGCGGGAAACAATGGTTGGGATAGCCTTCATCACTAAGTCATCGTTATTTTAGTTCGTTTTATTTTTATTTCTCTTACATTGTTTAATTGTATGGACTTTTAAAAACAGTGTCAGATTTTAATCTAAATAAAAACATTTTGTTTCGAAAATATGATTCTGCGTCCCCATTTGAATTTACAAATAATAAAACAACGTCATTAAAGTATAGAATCGAACATGATTAGCTAAATTATGTTATAACCAGTGTAATTTTGAAATAATTTTAACAAAATGTCTTTTGTTTATATACTCAATGCATTTTAAACTAATTATCGTAAATTAAGTGTGAAGAGGGTTAACAAGTTCACAAAACCAAATCGCCCATCCATAAATGAATTGAATTTGTTGTCAAATATTTAGCCTCTTTTCGACCTCTGTCCTGTCACAAATATTAAATTATCCCATTCACCACTGCCTGTCTTTATGTAGTTTTAGTACAAAGTTTTTTTAATTTGAATAATTCGAGACAATGTACCTTTTGATGACCAACAGCGTTTTGTAATTACAGTAACCTAGCCATATGATTAAAATGTAATTCAGAGCTACTCCATTCTTGCAGACAACAATACTCCCACATATCATAAAATTGGAGATATTGGTCTTAGTTTCCAATATCAACATAAGTGCTTCTTATTTAAAACAAAGAAAGTCACACCTAGAACACCGGCGACGTCAGACTTTTTATGACATGATAGAATATTTTCGTCTCCCATACTTCCTTGACTGTTGCCATTCATTTGACATTAAATATATGAGAAAAAACTTTATTTTAAATAGTACATATGGGTATGAATAGTTATTACTTACTCATGTTAATATGAGATTTTAAAAATATTCAAAACAGATAGAGAAAGAGATGGAGAAATAGATAGAGAGAGACAGACAGCTAAACAAAAATACATTGCGAGATTTGTCATAGCAACAGGAGATGTGTTTCATGTAAATGCAATTTTTTGAGAGCTTCCGCATAACGAACATTTCAGATATCTCTTTTTGGTGTAAAATACGGAGTAGTAGACCACTGAAGAATGTAATTTACAGTTTTTGTTGGCAATATGTGATATCTCTTTTTTAACTCTGCATTTAACTAAATTAGTTTTCTGCTATATTTACTTTAATTACTCGATTTGCTCTGTCCGATTTTTTTCGACATTTGAATGTTTGATTCTCTCAGCCTCAAGGAGGGGAAATTTGAAAAAAGAAAGGAAATTGGGTAAATGTCAAGAAGACAACTTCCAATCTCCAGGTTAAAACGACCCAAAACAAGGCATCTATGGGTCACCTTACGGTCTTCAACACAGTGAGAAACCTCACACCATATAGCTAGCAGCCCTAAATGGCCCCAAAAAAGTAAAAACAAAAGTGTATAAATCAATGGAAACAAACCACACTCCATAACCCGAATATCAAGAAAATAAAATTTTATAAGAAGAAAAGGACAATCCAATGACCAACATATTCCTGACTTGGGACAGGCGTAAAAATTGTGGTGGGGTTAAACTCGTTTTTTGGGATCCAAACCCTCCCCTATATGTTGTGAATGGCTAAAAAATAACTACACAAAAAACTCGGAGAAAAATCAAACTAGAAAAAAGTCCAACTGATCAAGACGAGTACCTTTACAAAGTAAATGAAGTACATAAAACATGAAGTCAATACACATGGGTACTGTCCTGACAAATGCTCGCAGTTACTGACAGTTAGCTAAGGACATAATTATCAAGCCTGCTTAAATATGAAACTTCAATTGAAATACTTCTAAACATATTTCGTATAACAACATCATCAAATATGAAAGAAGAATATGATATTGTGCAATGCCAAATACTGCCAATGTGAAACGGTTTTAATTTATTTTCGGTGTAAAGCATTTATCTTTGCGAACAAAAACCAGAAATAAAGATTTAACAACACTGCTATATTTATTGTTAGAGTAGCAGAATCACTTTGTTTGTTAAATTATTGTATAAATCTATCAGTTCAAATTTCTTAAGGTATACAGATAAAAGTGTTGCACACAGCTCTATAACGTATTGGAAGGTGAGCTGCTAAGGTTGAATATATGACCCCGAATGCCAACACCGATAAAAATCGTCTTTTTAAACCCGTTGGCATTGGAAAATCCTTTTTACTTATATTTGTTCAGTTGTCGAAATGGCAATATGCGGAAAGTAAATTTACAGTAACTTCGGTATTGATGGATTATGATATAATCTTTGATGTTGGTAACGTATACTTGTATAATACTCTAACATAATCAAAGACAGAATCAATTCTTACAGCAATTAAATATTCATATTTAAAGTTCAAATGTGTTTTTGTTGGCACTTAAGGGCCACTGATTAATTAACAATTAGACTTGATAGTATTATACTTTTTGACAAACTGCATCTTATCTTAAGATGTGCTAATACAAATTAAATACTATTTGTCAACAGTAGGTGGGTATATTTTAGTATTTAAATGGAGAGATAATCACTCACGCCCAAGTAACATTTCAAACGTCAACAAAATTATTTTGTAACGAGCCTGTCATTTCTTATTGCAATTCATTCATTACAAAAAGAGAAAGAAAAACCATATGAAAACACAGGACTTGGCATATTCGGTTAAAGTGCGCCATCAAGAGTACTAAGTATACTGATTTATCTATTGTTGTTGTTTTTACTTGATACTAAGGGACCGACCATTTAACCTGAAAGGGGGGATTATGGTTTTTTTTTTCTGGACAGAAAATTTTTTTCATTAACATTATTTTTTTGGGCAGAAAGCCTGCTTCAGAAAATTTTTTTTCATCATTTTGGCAGCCAAAATATTTTTTTCACATAAAATCAGATCCAAAATAGTTTTTTAGAAAAAAAAACCATAGCCCCCCCCCCCCCNAATTACTTAAAGTAAGTCTCTCAGTAAATATAAGACAAAAAAGGCATCAGATACAATACAAGTGAAAAAAAAAAACAAAAAAAAACGCGATTTAGGTTTTTAACAAGTAACGATTTTTCACACCAGTTATCAAAGTAATGCATTTATAAAAGCATTTAGTACATCCATAACGCGGAACACAAAAATTACTATTTCATGCAATTAACAGGATCTGACAAAAGGTTGCCTAAAAGTAATATGTAAACTTTATCAAATAGGCTTGAAATTTCTTTCTGATTATATTAGACAAAAAATGTTTTATTATGACGTTTTAATAACATGTTTTAATATAACAAAATACCGAATTAATGACTTGTAATTTTTTAGAATTATCACTTGTTTTGATTTTTTGTGTTTGCACATATGTAGATGAAATTCTTTTTAATTATTTGAGTAAACACATTGTATTCCGCGACAGTGACCATTTGTTTTTTAGCTATTATTCTATGACTTTAAAGGGATAATATCAAATGAACTTAAAATTAATATTTTCTTTGCTCTAGTATATCGTCTTCATATGCCTTTGATGCAAAATATGTATATAGATTATTGTTCACTATTTAATAACTAAACAAAGAACACCCAATACTTTTAAAGACACATAAACTAAGCCAAGGACTAGTTGTACCAAGGGGTTGGACATTTCTTAATTATTACCAAATACACCTGTTGAAAGATTCAATGCTTTGTAATATCTCTTCTTTCTGATTTATATTGATCCTTGTAATTTGCTACTAAAAATTTCATGTCTTTTATTCATGTCTTTCATTCCCTTTTTTAATTAATGAAATATTTACATCCAGCAGGTGCATGTGTGGTATTGTCGAGGTCCAGTTTATTGAATGAATAATCAGATTTTTTACTTAATATAAAATATGACCTTATAAGTCCTTTGATCTTTAATGCATTGAATAAAGTGGTTTTTAAGGTTCAACTTAAATCAAAATCTAGGACTTATGATAAGGAAAACTTAAATTATATGATTATGGTATATTACTGAATATCTCACATGGAAACACAATCATACTTTCAAACATAGATTGTCTCACATGGAAACACTATTATACTTTCATTTTTTTTTTCATTTCATGTTTATGTTATTTCAAATGTCATTGTGAACATTCTGTTTATAGTGCGTTCATTTCACTCTTCGATCCTGTGGTTGTTTTTTTGTTGTGATTGTCTTTTATGAGTCTTTTTGTTGGACTACGGAAGGCAGCTGTTGTAAAGACAATTTGCAAGACAATTTTTAAGTTTGTTGACGTATCCGTTTACATTTAGTAAAAAGAATATGGATGTAGCATTGTTTGATATTTAGCAATGAATTCCACCTAAATCCTTTTGAATCGTCGTGTTTAAAGTTTGCAAAACTAATTGTTGAACGCTTGATAAACAACAACGGTCAAGGCTTTGTTCCATTGCTTAATATCTTGGCACTATAAACAGGTGGTCAGAATAACATTTTCAATACGTCAGTCTATTCGTACTAAAAAAGGTGAAGACGATTGAGCTTATTGTGTAAAAAATCACACTTATTTAAACAAAAAGTATAAAGAGGAGAGTATTATCGCAATGTTAGAATTTTTAATTGATAACACATTTGTAAAAGTTGAGGACAAATATTCGAGCAGACAATTGGGATACCTATGGGCACTAATTGTGCGCCACTTCTGGCCAATTGATTCTTTATTCGTATGCAGCCAGTTTCTTGTAAGGGCTAATTCAGAAAAAAAGACAGTAAGCTAGCCATGTCCTTTATTTTCAGTTCCCGTCATATAGATGATGTTCTTTCATTGAACAATCCCACTTTCAAGGATAATGTTCATATTATACCTCCAAATGAATTCGAAAAAAGAGATTAGTGATACATCTTCATCTGCATCACACTTAGATGTATATCTCTATATTGATAACTATGGACGTCTGAAAACAAAACTCTACGACGAAGATGATGATTTAGACTTTCCAATAGTGAACTGCCTATTTTTGGTCAAAAACATTCCCACATCATAGGCATCCGGTGTCTAAATTTCAACAGTCCAGAGTGCAAAATACTGACTCAAAAATTAATACACCAAGGCTTTTTTCAATCACTGTTGAAATTGTCACTACACAAGATTTACGGTCATCACAATGCTTTTGACAGATCAAAATAAAAATGGTATAGTTGGCCACGATTAAAAGGTAAAAAACACGAAAATATGCAAATTAAAACAGCCATAAAAATGAAAAAATGCAAAGAAGGGAAGATTGTCCAACGTTTCGGCCGTATGGCCTTCGACTAGGGGACTACCGGGATGAAATACGGAGTAGAAAATGGAAAGGACGAGAGAATGCAGACCTAATGACGTTTCACAGATATTACCTGTAAAAATCGTGCCAAATGTTGAACATAATCAAAAACAAGAAATAAAACATTAGTTATCTATACTATGTGAATACCAAATTTCAATACATACAAAATATTATAAAATAGACTGCTTCTTAACATTCATGTCAAAGGGTCGAGCAGTTCCAAGAAAATTGATGACAGATCGTTACGCTATTTCTATCTCACAAATGACAAAAGACATGTTTGATTAGATCCAGAGTTTATTATCCAAATGACAAATACCAACTACTTCAAAACTGAACTTTTCATCGACAGAGTGGCGGATGTCACCCGTGGAGCAGATCGCCTTACCCTTGGGGAGCATTCACGATACCTCCAGTTTTTGTTGGGGTTCACACTGCTAGTTCTTTTCTGTTCATTTGTGTGTCGCATGTTTCTTTTGAATAAACTAATAAATGTTACTAACATGGTTATCATTTAAAGTGAATGTTGTTCACATTTTTCGTAAAAACAAATTTAATCTTGATATAAGATAACAATTAAATGAAAGAGTTTTCCAGTCCAACCTAAAATCTTTAAATATGTTCACTCTTTATGCGTGGGGTTTTGGATGGTATCTCTATCAATTTATATACCGTAATATGGGTCATCTTCTTTTGAGTTTCATTTGTATACTGATGATTTAAAGTATCGACTTTTTAACAAGATTTATAAAAAGATATTGGTACCTGTAATTGATAAAAAACTGATATCAGATCGGAGGTGACAAAACAAAGTATTAATTATTTTGGACCCAGTTAATGTACTATTATGACCTTAACAGTAGATTTGATGATTTTGTCAAAATCTGATAACCAGAGATATACTATTATGGATAATGGTGTTAAATTTAGGCCTGATGTGCAGCAATTTTTAATTAAATTAAATGAAGATTAATATCCCCGCGTCAATGGGAGTGAATCAAAATAATGACTGATCTTGACATTTCACTCAAAAAGCTAAAAGCAGAAGAATATGTTATAACTTCAACTAACTATTCTAAATTTGTCCTTATCGCACGCTAAAGAACCTTAAAGTTAAAACCACCGTACTTAAATTATCGTATGTATTAATGCAAGATGAATCGCAAAGGACCATTGTCCATGTTTTTGGCCATATGCATAACATTTTATAAGTTATATATTTTTAACACAGTGAACGATCAAGAAAATATTTTTCTATATTGTTCTCTTTTTTTTTGTCTACCATGCAACATATCTTTGTTGTCATTTTGTTTAACAAATTGATTGTGTATTGTCAAAATAATAGCAGGACTTCAGGGGATGCCTTGATATTTAAATGTTGTACAGTGGATTTTTTAAATCTGAATCGATGTCACTGCTGGTGATACTGTTAGGTTCGAGAGGTATTTGCAAACTCATTAGGGAAAGTATTTCGTGTATCCCCCCCCTAAAAAAGGGACAAAAAAATAAGAAAAAAATATCTAAATATCTAAAATTTAGGAAAAGTTAGAAAATGAAATTTAAAAACTAGCGGAATATGCCACCTTTGCTGATTTTAGGTTTTCATTTAAATCGTATTATCAAGCTGTAATCTTTCTGTTCAAGATCTTTTAATTGTATTGATTTGATTTGTTCTTCAGAGAGAGAAGTTGTTGAAATAGTCAAAAGCAGAAACTAAATTTATAGTTACTCCTTTATTTAGTAAGTCATCTTTACCCGAGAAAAAAAACTCAATACAAAGGACGATTCAAGTTGTCAAACACTCCATATTTGTCTTTTTTACCTTTTTGTTTTTGTTTTTTGTTTTTTTTTTTTTTGCTTTTTTGTTTTTTTTTCATTTGTTTTGTTTTTTGTTTTTTGTTTTTT
>MJUU01043437.1:30369-41069 GCA_002080025.1 Modiolus philippinarum | reverse complement strand
TTCAATTTCTTACAGTATGAATAATTATTTTCAATAGTGAAATTTCCAAATCCAGGATTGCAGTTTTGGTAAATTTCATGAAACTCTGAAAGACCAGTTATTTTTGGGAACTTTACTTAGCAACCATATTTTTTTAAATACATTTCATTCATACCTGTTAACCGTCCCCCTTTAAGGGGGAGACTCCCTCTTAGAAGCCTAATCTCCCCTTAGAATGCATTTCCCTTGAGGGAGATGAAAATCTCCCCCCTTACTGCTTTTTGTCCCCCCAAACCTACCTGAGACATACACAAAATGAGGACATTTTTTAACAGTATTCCCAAATTTCTTTTGATTTCTTGGCAAAATTGTGAAATATGATGCAGTATTTTAAAATCATGGAAGAATTTTGATTTTAGAAATTGATCTAACAGCTTATATAAATCATTTCTTCCATTCCATATTCTCTTTTCTTCATTAATAAATGCAATTTTTTTATGAAAAAAGGTTGTTACGTAAAATCTCCACCTTAGATATGGACTGGTATGAGGGAGATCTCCCTCATAGCAGCTACCAAATGTTAACAGGTATGTTCATTGATAATAGTCATTGTACAAAAATATTTGATTCCAATTTGGGTATGAAAGTTTCAGAGACCAGTTATTTCTTGAAATTCTACCTGGCAACCACATCTAATTATAGGCTAAATTACGACAATGCACTGAGTGGGCGTGACATTAGGTTCCGTGGAACCTTTACGAATTTTTTGATAAGTTGGTCATAAATTGTTTGATATGTGACTTTCATATGATGAGAATTTTCTGGAGGTACCATATTTGTAGTTATTTTGACCTTGACAATACCCATATTGCATTTTTAAAACGAAATACCTTAACATTGGTTCTACAATGTAGTCATATAAATCTAGAGTGTTCATGTTTTGTGTCACTGTGTTACTTGCACATGTTGAGAGCTTTATGGAGGTACCATATTTGTAGACATTTTGACCATACCCTGAGGCAATTTTTATGCCCCGCCATGAAGTGGAAGGGGCATATAGATTTACCCTTGTCTGTACGTCCGTCCGTCCCGATGTTAAGTTTTGCGTTTAGGTCCATATATTGGCAACCTCTTGTAGTATTTCTATAATATTACATCTGTACATGCACCTTGATTAGTACTACCAGATTCACTAACAGTTAGGGATCGGATGATGACCTACATTTAACGCTTGAGTGACTTTTGTTAAATTTCGTGTTAAAGTCCATTTCTCAACAACTGTGCATTATACCAATATGATGTTTCATCAAATTAATTGCATTGATGAGTACTACCCAAAAAATTTAAAGTTAGGTAGCTTTGACCTATATTTTATGCTTGAGTGACTTTTGTTAAATTGAAGTCCCTTTAATATACCAATACGATGTTTCATCAAATTAATTATCTTGATGAGTTCTACCCAAAACATTGACAGTCGTCTTTGACCTTTATTTTATGCTTGAGTGACTTTTGTTAAATTTTGCATTTAAGTCCATTTCTGAACAACTACACATTTTGCCTGAATGATGATTCATCAAAATGATGGCCTTCATGAGTTTTACCCAAATCATTGATAATTAGGTGGGTATGACCTATATTTTATTCTTGAGTGACTTTTACTGAATTTTGGATTTAAGTCTGTTTCTCATCAACTTAACATGCTATCACAATGTTGTCACATGAAAATAAATCAACTTGATGAGTACTGTCCAAATCAAGGCCAATTAAGTGTCTTTGACCTACATTTTACGCTTGAGAGACTTTTGCAGACATGATTATTTTCCTATTTAAATAGGAATTCCTATTTTTTTTATACAGAAAATATATTCAAAAGTTGCTCAGTTTTGTAGAACCAGCAAGAAAATGATGTTTTCACAGGGCTAACCCCCCTCTTTCCTATTTTTTTGGAAGTATTTCCTATTTTTTCATATTTGTACAAAATCATGTCTGCTTTTGGCAAATTTTGTGTTTTACGTATTCTCAACAACTTCACAACATATCTCATTATGATGTTTCATGAAATTTCTCATCTTTGTGAGAACTTCCCAATTTTTATACTACCGCAAAAATTTTTGCATTGTATATTGGTATGGTGCTGTCGTCGTCTGTAGACACTGTAGTTTATGGTCAATAACTTTAGTTCCAGTGGAATAATCCTTATGAAATTTTACGCTTATGTTCTTTGGTACAAAAGGAAGGCTTGGAGTAGTTTTGGTAATTGTGACTTCACCCGTTTTTAAAAAAGGGGCCAAAATGGGTTAAATCGGGTGTTTTCACATATTTGTCTGTAGAATCTTTATTATTAATCGGATTTTGATGGGGTTTCTTTCATTGTGCTCCTGAGGAAATTTCCAATCAGTTTTATGTCAACAGATTTCACGTAGCATGTGCTGTTCCCGAGATAAACGGGGCCCAAAAGGGGGGAATCCAAAAAAAAAATTATTTTAATTTTTTGTATGATTTTGATGCTTTTTTTTCAATGGAATGCTTATGAAAAATTAACACAGTGCTCTGCTATTAGATTTTTGGTGACTTGTTTCCTTACCTAGCTATGAGGGGCCAAATTGCAAATTTGCAGATTACCTCAAATTTTTAATTTTCCTTGGATTGCGATGGGATTTTTTTCTTTAGATTCCTCTCGATATAAGCTTTCGGTATTATGACCAGGGATTTGGCATAGCTCTTACCGTTTCCGAGCAAAAGGGGTCAAAGGGTCCAAAACTGCATTAATTTGCAGATTACCTAAAATTTTTNGATGGGATTTTTTTCTTAGGATTCCTCTTGATATAAGCTTTTGGTAATATGTCAACAGATTTGGAGTAGCTCTTACCGTTTCCGAGCTATAAGGGGTCAAAGAGGAACCATAAAGAGTCATAAGGGCTATTTTTTCATTTTCCCTAGTTTGTGTCCAGCTAATTACTGGGTCAATGTCCTTATTGTGTCCATATAATTACTGTATCAAGCTCTTTAGTGTGTCTACACTCACTTTGAAATTACACTTGTTCAAATTTCAGTGGTCGACATGCTGCGGTCGTATCATGCTGCGCTCGGCATAGCCCTTTATTGGACAGTTTGTTGACTTTGGCCTCCATTTTATGCTTGAATGACTTTGTTATTTTTTTGCATGAGCCCATTTCAAACATAATTCATGGATAATTTTATAACCTATCTGACCAATATTTAATGTTTAAAAGACTTTAGTATGGTATTTTTGTTACTTTCCATTATTCAACAAAAGTTTATTGAACCATTACCTGTTATGGCACTTCCTGATGATTCAGTGACCGGGAACTAATTTTTATGCCTGATTGACTTAGGTTAGTTGTCGGCGGGGCATCCGTGTCTTTTAGACACATTCTCTAGTTTAGTTTGCCTCAACGAAGTTGAGGGGGGACTATTGGAGTACCTTCGGCATCAGCATCTACGTACAAGTCCGCGTCCGCATTGAGGTATATATCTTGGTAACTATGAAGGGTAGGGTTATCAAACTTTGCATACAGGTGCATCTTTGGTTATCTCACAGCCTCAAAGAAAATTAGGTCTCTTTGACCTATATTTTCCGCTTGATTGACTTTCATTGAATTTTAGGTCGAGTTGATATCTTAGTAACTGTACATGGTAGGACCATTTAACCTTGCATGTGCATGCATCTTTGATGGTAGGTCAGCATCCAGGCATAATTAGGTCAGTTTGACCTATATTTTCAGCATGATTGACTTACATTCAAGTTTACGTCTGAGTTCATATCTAAGTAACTGTACATGGTAGGATCATCTAACTTTGCATGTGCATGCATCTTTGGCAGTAGGTCAGCATCCAGGCAAAATTAGGTCACTTTGACCTATATTTTCAGTATGATTGACTTACATTCAAGTTTACGTCCAGAGTTCAGATCTCAGTTACTGTACATGGCAAGATCATCTAACTTTTGTATGCATGCATCGGGGATGGTAGATCAGCACCCTGGTAAAATTGGGTTTCTGTGTCCATGTGCCATAACGAGGCAAACTTTGTAATCGTTGATTACCTATGTTTAAAACTTAAAAACCTGTCTTCAAGAAGTTTGTCATTAAGTGCTAGGATGTTAATTTATATTTGGTATGTGACTTGCACATGATAAAGCTTTACTTGTGTACCATATTTCTAGACATTTATACCTTGACCTTGTCCTGAGGTCAATTTAAAAAAAAGAATTGAACATATTGCTTCCAGAAGCTTAAGTCATTAGTGCTGGGATGAGAACTTAATCACATATGTTGATGTTGACCTGGAAATAATATTGTTTTGAAATTAAAAAAGAAATGTCCAATAACTAAAAGAAATAATACTTTCAGATTAAAGCAATATAAGCTGTGATTTTCATTCTTTGGTTTCAAAAGAATTCATTATTTCAAGCTAAATGAGGATCCTCGGTCAGTTCATCTCCCTGTACCAAGTTAATTTTGTATGGTTCAAAGTGGAGATAATTTAAATTAGCATATCAATACCTTCTTTTGTTATTCAAATTGAAAATTATCTCCCCTCTAACTAAATATAACTAACTTGGTACAGGTAGATAACTGACCGAGGTTTCTCATTAAGCAGAAATAAAGCAGTTTCAAGTCCAATTCATCGTGTTAACGTATAAAAAAGCTTGAAAATTACAGAAAATACAACATGAAATGATTATTCTTGGGATGAATCATATGCCTGCAACCTCAGGTCAAATGTTTCTGATACATGCTTAACAGTATATAAACAACATATAGCTGATAGGCTGACAGAGCAGATTTTTATCCCGAGAAAACATTTGTCAACCGATGCGATGATTCAGGGTTCAATTAGAGGGTTATAGACGGCCCTAGTTGCATGGTTTTAGTCCCATAATATATTTATTAAAAACAAAAACTAATTTCAATAAAAATTAACTTAAACAAAACCATTCAATGACGGGCACTTCAAATAATATTGCTTGATTGACTTATGGATAGAAAATTCCTGCTTTAAGGCCTATTAGCATCTCATATTCACCTTATAGACACATGGTTAAAACTAGATATTTAGCTCACCTTATGAAGTGAGGGGGTTTATTTGATACCCCATCCGTGTCTGTGTCAGCATCCCGTTAGGAAGAATGGCAACTGAAATGCATGCTGTCTGTAACCTGCATTTTATGCATGAGCGACTTGGTTAAGTAATGGTTTAAGTCCATTCCTGCTTACTGACATGTCCCACATCAACCAATTTATTGGTATGTATGATACATTTTTAGATAACAACTGCAATGCATGCTTGGGATGCTGACTGTGACCTATATTTTACGCATGAGCGACTTGGTTAGGTAGCATGGTTTAAGTTCATTCCATCTATAGCAGTCATGTCTTTGCAATAACTTTTTAACAAGGATGATCGAGATATTGCCTTCATTTGGCTTTCATTGTATGTGTCTCTGTCATTCACTTTTGAGTCAAAGATCTTTTTATCTAAAACTGCATGGCCAATTTAAACTGAATTTAATCATAACAGTCCTTAAGTGCATGTGGTCCCCTTCAAAGTTCATACCTCGTCTAAGATTTCTTCCACCAATGAA
Source organism: Modiolus philippinarum (assembly GCA_002080025.1). Taxonomy (NCBI): domain Eukaryota; kingdom Metazoa; phylum Mollusca; class Bivalvia; order Mytilida; family Modiolidae; genus Modiolus; species Modiolus philippinarum. Next base: position 35,482 of record MJUU01043437.1, on the reverse strand, counting down.
GTTAGTTTAACATAGGATCCTATGAGAAATGCTTTGAAAGCTTTTAAGTAAAACACAATTGGATCATAACAGTCCTTGCACAAGGTGTTCCCTTTATAGGTGTTTTTATGAGCATTACCAGCAGGGAACATAATTTAGCGTAGAACCTTATGAGAAATGCATTCAGAAATCTTCTCTGAAACTATTTGAACAATTTTAACCAAATTTGATCTTAATCCTAGGATGGTCACCTATTTATATAGATTTGTTACTTCTGTTCATACCTCCTCCAAGATGGCGGCAAGTGGGGAACATGCATGTAGTTCAACATGGGACACTGGGGAATGGATTCAATTAAGATTTCCTTGTCTGAAACTGAACAATTTAAATCAAGTTTGACTTGAAGTTTGTGAGTGTTATGTTCATATTCTATCTAAACTGGCCATATGCAGGGGACATAGTTTAAGTAAAGACCGGCAAGGATCTTCTGAACATTTAAAATTGTTCATAAACGTTTTTTTTTTGGGGTGATCCCTTCCAAAGTGTTTGATTTTTATGTTTGTACCTCATTCAAGATGGCCTTCAGCCTGCAGGAACATGGTTTAATATATCCTGGACGAAAATCTTATTACATGGAATCCGGCTTATTATAACAGGAATCCAGGGGTAATCCACTTAAAAATTGTGAAACTTGGACAGAATTTAGGTGTACGTGGAAATCTGCAAAAAATCTATCTAAATTACATCTAAGCCTTAGACAGACTTTAGGCATACATGGAAATCTGAAAATATCCATCTAAACCTTAGATGGATTATTTTTAAAATTCCTGCAAACAGTAACAGAAGGTATGAAACTGAGGAATAGGAAGAAGTCTTTTCACATGTGCAGAATTTAAAAAAATTGAACCAAGGAAATCATTTTGCAAACATGGGGGAGAGGAAAAAACAATTTGTGAGAATTCTGGGAACAATTTTTAGAAAATATTGTTTTTGCCTTTCCGTCCGTGAGTCTGTCTGTCAGTCCAACCACCCATCTGTCTGTCGCAAAGTTTTTGGACACCCATTCACCTACCATTCCATTGGATGTCAACCAGTTTACATGTTGTTGACCATCATGCCTAGTTATTGTTTGGCCTGATTGATCGGCCAATTTTTTGTGGGAGTTATGCCCCTTTTTTGACATTGAAATTTTGCTTAATTAAGTTTGTTGACCCTTATTCTTTCACATCTTTCATGGGATTTTAACCAAACTTCACAGGTTTGTTTACCATCATGCCTAGTTGTGCATATTGTCTGGCTTGATTAATCTGCCAAATTTTGTGTGAGTTATGCCCTTTTCGAAAAGAATTTTGCTAATTTAAAATTGTGGACACTGAATTCTCCCACATCTTTCATTGGATTTTAACTAAACTTCACAGGATTGTTGACCTTCATGCCTTAAGTTGTCCACATTGTCTGGCCAGGTTGATTGGCCAATTTTTGTGGGTGTTATGCCTTTTTGGACATACTATATTTATGCCCCCTCTGCTAGGCAGTCGGGGGCATTAAGGTTTACCCTGATCTGTACGTCTGTCCGTCCGTACGTACGTCCGTACATCCGTACGTCCATCTTTTTGGTTTCTTGATAACTTGAGTATCCTGCATCGGATCAAAACCAAACTTGGTCACATCCTTACTTATCACCAAAGACAGAACCTATCGATTTCCAGGTTGGTACCCCCAAGGTCAAGGTCGACGTTGCTAAAAGTAGACTAAAATTTCAATAAAATTTTCAATAAAATTTTGGTTTCCGGATGATAACTTGAGTATACTACATAGGATCAAAACCAAACTTGGTCACATGCTTGCTTATCACCCAATACAGAAGCCTATGGATTTCCGGGATGGTACCTCCAAGGTCAAGGTCACAGTTGCTAAAAATAGATTAGTATTACATATTAGACTGTTTCTCAGATTATTTGTTGGAACTACACATATCAAAACCAAACCAGTTCCAGTGGCTATTTATCACAGGAGAAAGATCCTTTTTAGTGCTTCAACGAAGTTGAGGGGGACTATTGAAGTACCCCCCGCATCCTCGTCCACGTCCACGTCTTTGTCCGTGTCCGCATTTGGATATATATCTTAGTAACTATGCAGTGTAGGGTCATCAAACTTTGCATGCAGGTGCATCTTGGGTTAACTCGCAGCCTCCAAGAAAATTAGGTCTCTCCGACCTATATTTTCCGCTTGAGTGGCTTGCATTGAAATTTACATTTAGTTCAAATCTCAGTTTAGGCTGTCCAGCAGCCCTAAAATTCCTAAAAAATCCTAATTTTTTATGGTTTTGCTAAAATTACTAATAAAACTGAAAATTCAATTGGATTTCCTAAAAAGGCCCTTATTTTTTATGAAAATTCCTAATTTTTTTCTAGAAATTGCTCCGTGACAGTCAATGTATTCGTTAAATGTATCGTTAGTTTTAATTCATCTCTAATTAATGTTATATTAAGTTCTTATTCAGGGCATACAGTAAATGGTAGATGTCTGGTGGATCCATGTCAAGCTTTATTGGTTAAGTCCTGTAAAATTCTCTTTAAATGAGATTTTTGTTCCTAAAAAATACAAATTTATCCCTAAAAATGTCCTAAAAAAGCCCTTATTTTTTACTTTTTTTGTCCTAAATTTTGCCCTAATTTTTTGCCAAAAGGTGTTGGACAGCCTGCAGTTACTATACATAGTACAATAATCTAACTGTGCATGTGCATGCATCTCTGATGGTAGGTCAGCATCCAGGCAAAATTAGGTCACTGACCTATATTTCACCCTTGATTGATTTACATTCAAGTTTTCGACGAGTTCAGATCTCTGTCACTATACATGGTAGGATCATGTAATCTTGCATATGCATGCATCTCTGATGGTAGGTCAGCATCCAGGCAAAATTAGGTCACTTTGACCTATATTTTGCGATTGAATGATTTACATTCAGATTTTCGGACGAGTTCAGATCTCAGTCACTATACATGGTAGGATCATGTAACCTTGCATATATATGCAACTCTGATGGTAGGTCAGCATCCAAGGAAAATAAGGTCACTTTGACCTATATTTTAGGCTTGATTGATTTACATTCAGGTTTTTGGATGAGTTCAGATCTCAGTCACTATACATGGTAGGATCATGTTACCTTGCATATGTATTTATCTCTGATGGTAGGTCAGCATCCAGGCAAAATTAGGTCACTTTGACCTATATTTAATGCTTGATTGATCTACATTCAAGTTTTCGGACGAGTTCAGATCTCAGTCACTATACATGGTAGGATCATCTAACCTTGCAGGTAGGTCAGCATCCAAGCAAAATTAGGTCACTTCAACCTATATTTTACGCTTGATTGATTTACATTCAGGTTTTTCGATGAGTTCAGGTCTCAGTCACTATACATGGTAGGATCATGTTACCTTGCATATGCATGCAACTCTGAATTGGTAGGTCAGCATCCAGGCAAAATTAGGTCACTTTGACCTACGTTTTATGCTTGATTGATTTACATTCAAGTTTTCGGACGAGTTCAGCTCTCAGTCACTGTACATGGTAAGATCATGTAATCTTGCATATGCATGCAACTCTGATGTAGGTCAGCATCCAGGCAAAATTAGGTCACTTTGACCTATATTTTAGGCTTGATTGATTTACATTCAGGTTTTTGGATGAGTTCAGATCTCGGTCACTATTCATGGTAGGATCATATAACCTTACATATGCATACATCTCGGATGGTAGATCAGCATATAGGCGAAATTGGGTTACCCTAACAATGTGCCATAATGAGGCGAACTCTGTAATCATTGATTGTCCCCCACCACAACACGACGAAGGGACATGGTAATGGTGTGCGTCCGTGTGTCACGTTTTTTGTGGGCGCAACTCCTCAGATACCGCTGGTCAGAATTTATTCAAATTTTACAGGATTGTTAGTCACCATTAGTACTAGATGATATCACATCACCATTTTGATTCATCAAATTTTGTAAGAGTTATGGGACTTTGATTATTTCCACATTGTTATAAAATGGCAAATCTTGTGGACGCAACTCCTCAGAAACTGCTTGTCCGACTTCATTCTAATTCTACAGGATTGTTAGTCGCCATATGTACTAGATCATATCACATTGCTTTTGTGAGTGAATTAAATTTCACAGTTTAGTGAGCATGTTAGTTATTGTTTAAAACATCAGTTCAAATGTCAAGCAGGGACGGCGAGACATCTATTAGGGTCTACTCTTGTGTTTTTATGCCCTGCCCATGAATGTGGAAAGGGCATATAGTGTAACCCTTGTCTGTCTTTGCGTCTGAACGTTGGTTAAGTTTTGTGTTAAAGTCGATTTCTCAGAAACTAAGAGGTAGAACAATTATAATAGGTCAGTAGGAAGATCTTTGATAGTACTACATAGATCACTAGGTAGTTTGACTCTTTGACCTATATTTCATGCTTGAGTGACTCTGGTTCAGTTTAATGTTTGAGTCCATTTCTCAACAACTATACATTATAGGACAATGATATATCATCAAATTAAATGCCTTGATGAGTACTACGCAAATCATTGACATTAAGGTAGCTTTGACCTATATTTTACGCTTCAGTGACTTTGGTTAAGTTTTGCATTGAAGTCCATTTCTCAACAATACACATTATAGGACAATATTTCATCAAATTAATTGCCTTTATGAGAACCAAATCATTGACAATAAGGTGGCTTTGACCTACATTTTATGCTTCAGTGACTTTTGTTAAGTTCTGCCTTTAAGTCCATTTTTCAACAACTACACATTATAGGACAATGATATTTCATCAAATTAATTGCCTTGATGAATACTGCCCAAATTAATGACAAAAGTGGCTTTGACCTACATTTTAATAGAAGGTTATCCTTGGCGATAATCATTGGCGGGGCATCCTTGTCTTACAGACACATTCTGTAGTTTTTGTCTCACCCGCGACGAAAGTCGCGGAAAGCGAGACATAGGTGTGGAAAGTATGACGGCGGCGGCGACGGCGTTAACTTTTACTATATACAGGATATTTTGAAAACCTTTGATGTAGGAACATCATATTTGTTCCAGTGGTTGTACTAATAAAGTGCTACCTGAC
>MJUU01043437.1:3368-30356 GCA_002080025.1 Modiolus philippinarum | reverse complement strand
GTTAAGTTTCTCTGATTAGATCCATATCTCAATAACTGTAAGTGGTAGGTCAATGATATTTGGTATATAGGTTGGTCTTGAGTAGTACATGTCAGTCTGGCATATGACTTTTGTCCTTGACCTCAATTTGACGGTCTAGTGACCACGTTAAGTTTCTCTGATTAGATCCATATCACAATAACTGTATGTGGTAGGTCAATGATATTTGGTATATAGGTTGGTCTTGAGTAGTGTACGTCAGTCTGGCATATGACTTTTGTCCTTGACCTCAATTTCACGGTCTAGTGACCCTGTTTAGTTTCTCTGATTAAGTCAATTTCTCAATAACTATCAGTGGTAGGTCAATAATATTTAGTATGAAGGTTGATCTTGGGTAGTACATGTCAGTCTGGCATATGGCTTTTGTCTGTGACCTCAATTTCACGGTCCAATGAACATGTTAAGTTTTTGAGCTTAGGTTATAGTTTCTCAGTAACTATAAGTGGTTGGTCAATGATATATGGTATGTAGGTTGGTCTTAGGTAGTACATGACAGTCTGCTATACGGCTTTTGTCTGTGACCTCAGTTTCACGGTCCAATGAACATGTTAAGTTTTTGTGCTTTGTTTAGTTTCTCAGTAACTATAAGTGTTGAATGATGTATTGTATGTAGGTTGGTCTTAGGTAGTACATGACAATCTGCTATATGGCTTTTGTCCTTGACCTCAATTTCACAGTCTAGTGAGCATGTTAAGATTTTGTGATAAGTCAATTTCTCAGTAACTATAAGTGGTAGGTCAATGATATTTGGTATATAGGTTGGTCTTGGGTAATACATGACAGTCTGCAATATGGCTTTTGTCTTTGACCTCATTTTCATGGTTCAGTGAGCATGTTGAGTTTTCAAGTATCTATTAATGTATAGTCAATAATATTTGGTATATGGGTTTGTCTTAGATGGAACATGACATCCTGCTATTTGGCTTTAGCCCTTGACCTCATTTTCACGGTCTAGTGAACATGTTTGGTTCTCCAGTATCTATATCAATGGTAGGTCACTGATATTTTGCATTTTGGTTTTTTGTTATATATAACAGTTTTGAGTTTGCTATATTGCTTTTGTCAGCTTCTGAATTAGTTTGAGTTTTCACATCAGTTTTGCAACCAAGTAGGGACGGGGGAGACATCAATTTGGGTCCATTTGTTTCTTTTTTTGTCTATCATTCTTTTTTAGCTCGCCGGGACAAATGTCCGGAGAGCTATTGTCATACCCCTCGTGTTGGTGACGGCATAGGCGTCGGCATAGTCAGCAAAATTTTTTTCCTTGCTTGTGGAATGGAGACCTTAAGAGATGGGATATTGATATTTAGTATGTGGCTTCCTTGTGAAGAGAGCTTTCTTTTGGTACCATATTTGTTGACATTTTGACCTTGACCTTGCCCCTAGGGCAATTTAAAAAAAAAACTTTAACCTTGCCTCTAGAAGGCAAGCTATTAGTGGTAGGGTGTTCATATTTGGTATGTGACTTCCTTATGATGAAAGCTTTCTAGTGGTACCATATTTGTAGACATTTTGACCTTGACCTTTCCCTGATGGCAATTTTTGAAAAACTTTAACCATGCCTCTAGATGGTAGGCTTTATAGTTGTAGGGTGTTCATATTTGGTATGTGACTTGCCTAGGATCAGAGCTTTCAAGTGGTACCATATTTGTAGACATTTTGACCTTGACCTTTCCTTGAGGGCAATTTTTGAAGAACTTTAACCTTGCCTCTAGAAGTCAAGGCTTTTGGTGGTAGGGAGTTTGTATTTGGTATGTGACTTGCTTATGATGAGAGCTTTCTAGTGGTACCGTATTTGTAGACAGTTTGACCTTGAGCTTTCCCTGGGGGCAATTTTTGTCTCGCCCGCGACGAAAGGCGCGGAAAGCGAGACATATGCGTACATAGTATGACGGCGACGGCGGCGGCGGCGGCGTAAACTTTCATGTTAAGTTTTTGTGATTAGGTCATTTTCTCAGTAACTATAAATGGTAGGTCAATGATATTTGGTATATAGGTTGGTCTTGGGTAGTACATGACAATCTGCTATATGGTTTTTGTCTTTGACCTCAATTTTACGGTCCAGTGATCATGTTAAGTTTCCCAGTATCTTTTAATGTAAGGTCATTAATATTTGGTATTTGGGTTTGTCTTAAATTGAACATGACATCCTGCTGTATGGCTTTAGCCTTGACCTCATTTTCACATGAACATGTTTGGTTTATAGTATCTATCAGTGGTCACTGATATTTTTTTTTTGGTGATTCATGACAGTCTGCTCTATTGCCTTTGTCACTTACCCTAATTTCACAGTCTAGCAAATATGTTTTATTTTCTGATTTAGTCAGTTTGAGAATTCACATCAATTTTGCGACCATGAAGGGACGGGCGAGACATCAATTTGGGTCCACACTTGTTGAAAAACTTTAACCTTGCTTATAGAATTAAGTTGTTTAGTGGTAGGGTGTTCATATTTGGCATGTGTTTTTCTTGTGATGAGAGCTTTCTAATGGTGCCATAATTGTGGACATTACGACCTTGACCTTGCCCCGAGGGCAATTTTTATACCCCCCGCAAACAAACTTTGGGGGGTATATAGGAATCACCCTGTCTGTCTGTCTGTCCGTCCGTCTGTCTGTCCGTCTGTCCGTCTGTCCACACTTCTCGTAAGCGCAACTCCTCTTAAACCACCTAAAGGATTTTGATGAAACTTTACACAAAGGAAGGACACTATATGGAGATGTGCATGAAGGAATATAATTATTGTCCGAACCAGGAAGGCGAGATAATTCGACTTTGACTTTTCATTGATTCCCTATGTATGGGTTTCCTCGTAAGCGCAACTCCTCTTAAACCACTTGAAGGATTTTGATGAAACTTTAAACAAAGGAAGTACACTATATGGAGATGTGCATGAAGGAATATAATTATTGTCCAAAACCAGAAAGGGGAGATAATTTGACTTTGACTTTTCGTTGATTGGCTATGTATGGGTTTCCTCGTAAGCGCAACCACCTTAAGGATTTTGATGAAACTTTAAGGATTTTGATGAAACTTTACACAAAGGAAGGATACTCTATGGAGATATGCATGAAGGAATATAATTGTTGTTGGAAACCAGGAAGGGGAGATAATTCGACTTTGAATTTTCGTTGATTGGCTATGTATGGGTTTCCTCGTAAGTGCAACTTCTCTTAAACCACTTGAAGGAATTTGATGAAACTTTACACAAAGGAAGGACACTACATGGAGATGTGCATGAAGGAATATAAATATTGTCCAAAACCAGAAAGGGGAGATAATTTGACTTTGACTTTTCATTTATTGGCTATGTATGGGTTTCCTTGTAAGCGCAACTCCTCTTAAACCATAGAAGGATTTTAATGAAACTTTAGACAAGGGAAGGACATTAAATGGAGATGTGCATGAAGGTATGTAATAAATGTTCGAAACCATGAAGTTGAGATAATTTGACTGTGACTTTCATTGATTCCTTCTGCAATGATTTTTTTTTTTCAAAGAAATAATTTAAAGCGTAGATATTGTGAAATCAGATTGTTGGAGAGACAAACTTTTTTCATTGTAATCCTCTTGATAAGTTTTTTCAAAGTGTTGTAATGAAATTTCTCTAATGCTTATGATTTTTGTGTGAAATGCCAAATAGGCTAAAAAAGGGTGAATTTTATATTTGTTTGATTTCAACAGAGTATTTTCATACTCCTGGAACCCATGTGAAAAGTTCTTTCTTGAAGATTTTATCATTGTGTCCACACTTGTACTGTGTCCACACCTGTATTGTGTCCACACCAACTTAAATTTGCACTTACCATATCAATTCAGGATTCGATGAGCGGGGGGTATATTTGGCTGCCATTCAGCGACAGCTCTTGTTTCAAAAACTTTTACAGTTTTTCTAGAATTTTACATTTAGTAGTAAGGTGTTCAATTTCAGTATATGAGTTACTTATAATGATAGCTTTTTGATGGCACCATATTTTTAGACATTTTGACCTTGCTTCTAGAAGTTAGTTGTTTAGTGATAGGGTGTTTTTATTTTGTTTGTGACTTCCCTATGGTGAGAGCTTTCTTGTAGTACCATAGTTGTAGAAATTTTGATCTTGACATTGCCCTGAGGGCAATTTAAAAAAAAAAAATTGGACCCTGTTTATAGAAGTTATTCTTTTAGTGATAGGTAGTTCCTGTTTTACATGTGACTTTCTTATTTTGCATTTAGAATTTATCACATTGCATAACTTTCAAATTTATTGTGCATTGCGGTTACTCTGGTCCACAGCGAGCTATGTTGTCTTCTGACAACTCTTGTTTCTGTCTATTACAGTAATAGGGTTGAACATAATATAATCTCAATTATAACTTGCATTTGAAGAACGTTTTGGTAACAAGGTAAATGAATACTATTGTTTGAATTGACAAACCTATGCATGACATTCTGTTACATTGGAAAAAAAAAAAACACTTTCTCAGTTGAACATGAATGACGGTGACAGCGGTCCAGACATGTAATTGGTCTTGTTTCTGATTATCTTTGGACTTTGTCATTATATAACAAAACAGGAATTCCTTAATATATATAGTGTAGGCGACACATGTGCTCCGCGGAACACCCATGCATTTTTTCTGTGAAGGATGTATGCTATCATCATGCAACTTCATATAAATAAACATTAGCATCTAATTAAACAAAAGTCATTATAAAACTTTACCCATGCAGCCAACTTCATGCATCACTCATCAGGGGAAAAAAAAGCATGATAGTATGAAGTTTAACCACAGGTTGAAGTTTTTTTTCTTTGAAGGATGTTGCTATTATCATTAAAGTTTCTATATATTAACATAAGCTCCTAATTAAACAAAAAAAAAATATTATAAATATTTACCCATGGAACCAACTTCATGCTTCACTGATTATAGAAAAAGGGGAATAGTTTGAGGTTTATCAATAGGTTAATTTTTATGCCCCTGCCGCTATGCGATTGAGGGCATTAAGGTTTACCCTGATCCGTACGTCCGTCCGTACATCCGTACATCCATCTTTTTGGTTTCCGGATGATAACTTGAGTATACTACATAGGATCAAAACCAAACTTGGTTACATGCTTGCTTATCACCCAAGACAGAACCCTATTGATTTCCGGGTTGGTACCCCCAAGGTCAAGGTCACAGTTGCTAAAAATAGACTAAAATTTCAATAAAACTTTGGTTTCCGGATGATAACTTGAGTTTACTACATAGGATCAAAACCAAACTTGGTCAAATGATTGCTTATCACCTAATACAGATACCTATCGATTTAGGGGTTGTTACCCTCAAGGTCAAGGTCACAGTTGCTTAAAATAGACTAAAATTTCAGTAAAATTTAGGTTTCCGGATGATACTTGAGTATAGTCTACATCAGATCAAAACAAAACTTGGTCACATGCTTACTTATCACCAAAGACAGAACCCTATCAATTTCCGGGTTGGTACCCCCAAGGTCAAGATCACAGTTGCTAAAAGATAGACTAAAATTTCAATAAAATTGGTTTCCGGATGATAACTTGAGTATACTACATTGGATCAAAACCAAACTTGGTCACATGCTTGCTAATCACCCAATACAAAAGCCTATTGATTTCCAGGATGGTACTACCAAGGTCAAGGTCACACTTGCTAAAATAGACTAAAATTTCAATAAAATTTTGGTTTCCGAACAATTACTTGAGTATTCTGCTTCTGATCAAAACCAAACTATTGGTCACTTGCTTACTTATCACAGTAGACATAATCCCATAGATTTTAGCGTTGATACCCCCAAAGTCAAGGTCAGAGTTGCTAAAAGTAGATTAGTATTACATATAAGACTGTTTCTCAGATTATTTGTTGGAACTACACATTATATCAAAACCAAACCAAACCAGTTCCAGTGCCCATTTATCACAGGAGAAAGATCCTTTTTTATAAATATTTGATATATATATATTGAACATAGTTATACCTTTAATAATTTTAAGGGTTTCGATTGCAAGGAGGATGCCTTTAATAATTTTAAGGGTTTCGATTGCAAGGAGGCGGGGGCATCCATGTCCCATGGACACATTCTTCCATTTTTAGTTCGCCTCAACGAAGTTGAGGGGGACTATTCGAGTACCCCCGGCGTCCGCATCTGTGTCTACGTCTACGTCCGCATCCGCATTTGGGCATATATCTCTGCAACTATGAAGGGTAGGGTCATCAAACTTTGTTTGCAGATGCATCTTGGGCTATCTCACAGCCTCCAAGAAAATTAGATCTCTTTGACCTATATTTTCCGCTTGACTGGCTTTCATTTAATTTAAGGTCCAAGTTGTTATCTCAGTAACTGTACATGGTAGGATCATCTAACCTTGCATGTACATGCATCTTTGCGGTAGGTCAGCATCCAGGCAAAACTAGGTCACTTTGACCTATTTATCCGCATGAGTGACTTACATTCAAGTTTACATCCGAGTTCAGATCTTAAGTAACTGTACATGGTAAGATCATCTAACTTTGCATCTGCATGCATCTTTAGCATTAGGTCAGCATCCAGGCAAAATTAGGTCACTTTGACCTATATTTTCCACATGATCAACTTAAATTCAAGTTTACGTCCGAGTTCAGATCTAAGTAACTGTACATGGTACCATCATCTAACTTTGCATCTGCATGCATCTTTGGCTGTAGGTCAGCATCCAGGTAAAATTAGGTCACTTTGACCTATATTTTCCGCATGATCAACTTACATTCAAGTTTACGTCCAAGTTCAGATCCAAGAAACTGTACATGGTAGGATCATCTAACCTTGCATGTGCATGCATCTTTGGCTGTAGGTCAGTATCCAGTCAAAATTAGGTCACTTTGACCTATATTTTCCGCATGATCGACTTACATTCAAGTTTTCGTCCTAGTTCAGATCTAAGCAACTGTACATGGTAGGATCATCTAACCTTGCATGTGCATGCATCTCTGATGGTAGGCAAGCATCAAGGCAAAATTAGGTCACTTTTCCGTTTATGTCAGAATTCAGGTCTCCATAACTGTACATGGTAAGATCATCTAGCCTTTGTATACATGCATAAGGGATGATAAATGAGCACCCTGGCCAAATTGGGTTTCTGTGTCCATGTGCCATACGTAAGGAGGCGAACTTTGTAATCGTTGATTACCTATGTTTATACCCTGCCACACGTAGTGGCGAGGTATTATGTGATACCCTCAGTCGTGTGTCTGTTCGTGTGTCCGTCCGTCCGTCTGTCTGTCCGTCCCCCGAACTGTTTCCGACTGATAACTTGTGAATGCAATAACATAAGGTCTTCAAACTTGGTATGTAACTTGTTTACCACAAAACTCAGGTCAAGTTTAATTTCCGGTTCAGAGGTCCAAGGGGTTCTGGAGTTATGCCCCTGAAACTTTGAAATTTTGTGAATTTTAGGGTTTCTGACTGATAACTTGTGAATGAAATAAGATATTGCCTTCAAACTTGGTATGTAACTTGTTTACCACAAAACTCAGGTCAAGCTTGATTTTGGGTTCAGAGGTCTAAGGGGTTCTGGAGTTATGCCCCTTGAAACTTTGAAATTTTGCGAATTTTAGGGTTTCCAACTGATAAATTGTGTATGAAATAATATATTGTCTTCAAACTTGGTATATAACTTGTTTACCACAAAACTCAGGCCAAGTTCGATTTCGGGTTCAGAGGTCGAAGGGATTCTGGAGTTATGCCCCTTTAAACTTTGAAATTTTGCAAATTTTAGGGTTTCCGACTGATAATAACTTGTGAATGAAATTATATATTGTTTTCAAACTCGATATGTAACTTGTTTACCACAAAACTCAGACCTAGTTCAACTTTTGGTTCAGAGGTCCAAGGGTTTCAGGAGTTATGCTCCTTGAAACTTTGAAATTTTGCAGATTTTAGGGTTTCCGACTGATAACTTGTGAATAAAGTTACATACTGTCTTCTAATTTGGTATGTTAGTTAATTGTTTACCATAAAACACAGGCCAAGTATAATTTTGGCTTCAGAAGTACACAGGGATCTGGAGTTATGCCTCTTTAAACTTTGAAATTTTGTGAAATGTGGCGGGGTATCATGTAATGCACCATTGCTATTTTTTACATTTATGTTCATTTTTATACCCCCGCAACGAAATTGGGGGTATATTGGAATCGCCCTGTCCATCCGTCCTTCTGTCCCTAGACATTTTTTGTCCTGAGCTTATCTCGGAAACCCTTTAAAATTTCTCAATCATATTTTGTATGCATCTAAGTAACCATAAGAACTTGTGCATCTCCTTTTTTCAGATTTATTCTATAGCAACATTTTTTGGATTTTCGTACTAAAAATCTATACCAAAAAATTTGTCCGAAGCTTATCTTGGAAATTCTTCAAAATATCCTTTTCAAAATTTGTCAGAATGCTAAGTATCATATAATACTGTGCAACTGCTGTTTTCAGATTGATTGATCAAAATTTGAAAAAGTTATCGGAACTTTGATATTTTTGTACTTGAGTACTCACATAGAAAATTTTTGTCCGGAGGCAATCTCAGACTGTCTTCATCTTTTTCAAATTTTGTCAGAATGTCAAGTACTATATGAACCTGTGCACCTGCTGTTTTCAGATTTATCATGTAATTGTCTCGCCTGCGACGAAAAAGTTGCTGAAGCGAGACTGAGGGATAGTGTTTCTGGCGGCGGGGGCGGGGGCATTGAGGCGGCGTCAACAATTGCAAACTATTGTGAATTAACAAGCTTGTGTTAGTTGTAGGTCCATAGTATTTGGTGTGCAGTTGCATTATTATGGGTACAACTCGAATCCCTACTTAGATTATGGCCCTGGTCTCTTAGTCACACATGGACGATCACATTAAGTTTTTAGCAAGCAGTTTCCAGTAGTCCTAGGCACTTGATATTTTACATGCAGTTGCGTCTTGGGAAGTACATACCGATTCCACGCCCGGATGGTGGCCCTGGCCCCTTAGTCACGCATGAACGATCACATTAAGTTTAGCAAGCAGTTTGTACAGCCTATACCAGTAGTCCTAGGCACTTGATATTTGACATGCAGTTGCATCTTTTGGAGTACATACCAATTCTACGCCTGGATGGTGGCCCTGACCCCTAAGTTGCGCATGAATGATCACATAAGTTTTTAGCAAGCAGTTTATACAGCCCATACCAGTAGTCCTAGGCAGTTAATTTGATATGCAGTTTCGTCTTGGGGAGTACATACCGATTCCATGCCGGGATGGTAGCCCTGGCCCCTTAGTCACACATGAACGATCACATTAAGTTTTTAGCAAGTAGTTTATACAGCCTATACGAGTAGTCCTAGGCATTTGATTTTTGCCATGCAGTTGTGTCTTTGGGAGTACATACCGATTCCACGCCCGGATGGTGGCCCTGGCCCCCTTAGTCACGCATGAGCGATCACATTAAGTTTTTAGCAAGCAGTTTGTACAGCCAGTNCTTGGGGAGTACATACCAATACCATGCCCATTTAATGGTGGCCCTGACCCCTTAGTCATGCATGAGTGATCACATCATTTTTTTCCAAGGAAATTGTAAACACAGTTAAAGAATTTTATTTTATTTTTATTGCTGCTGCAGTAGATCAATGTGCAAATTAAGGCGATGCAGGGGCGGGCAAAACATATCCTGTGTCCACAGTTTATTTTGAAAATGTTATTGCTACTTTGCAATTTTCGACTTTGTAAATTTCTGGAAGAAGGGAGAGGCAGATCATTGTGTCCATACTTGTATTGTGTTCACAGTTGTTCTGTGCTCACCCCTGTTTTGAGTCCACACATGCATAATTTGCATTTGCCATATTGATTCAGGGTTCTGTGAGCGGAGGGTATAACTGGCTAGCTGCCATCTGGTGACAGATCCAGTTCAGCAATGCTCTCTATAGAAATTTTATTCTTGCTTCTTAGTGGGTACATGTCAGTCTGACATGTGTCAAGTAACCTTGACCTTAATTTCATAGTACAGTGACACTGTTAATTTTATTGTACATTTATGTTCATTAATGACAATTGTAACAACAAATACTTAAACATGTGATCTATCATCCAGCTGACATATGGCATGTTACATGGTTAAATGACTTGTTTTTTTTTACTTTCACTAGATAGTCTATTAAAGTGAAACGGGCATTAATTTTCTCTATCTTCTATATTAGATTCATCATGTATAGTATAGGATTAAACACTGATTTTTAGGAAATTATCTATGCATAATCTCCGGCAGCTCACTCACAAACTGAATAAAGTCCGAAGGTGTAAAGTTTGTGAGTGAGCTACCAGAGTTTATACATACATAATTTCCTAAAAATCAGTGTTTAATCCTTATAACTCCAACTTTGTAAGTTAAAAACTGTGTGATCCATGTTTAAAACTTCTTTATATTTTTGTGGAGCAGTTTAATGGGCAAACGGAAATATTGAAAATATTTCTGTTTGCTATTTGTGACGTTGACCAATGAAAATGAATGTTACAATTACATTTGGAATTATACCAAAATGTTTAAATTCTGGCGAGACGTATCTATGCCTACACATGTTAGTACAATCAATTAAGTGCCATAATTGTATAATAATTGTGTGACTTTTGTTTTCAGGGCAAGAAAAGGAGTCTACGTTGATAATGAGAAGAACAGGAAACTAGGGAGAGTTGGTAAACCGTACGGTTTTATAGCCTCCAGACCTGCACCAGAACCGGAACGCTGGTCCCGACGGGTCCGGGGTTTGGAACCGGAAGTTTCCAGACCCATACGTGTTGCGCCAGCTTCCCCAGAACTGGTTCGCCGGGAATCAGCTGTGGTCTCGGTTGAGTCGCCCCGTGTGGCATTATTTGCAGCGTCAACTGCTGTTCCAGCTTTTCCAGCTGTGGCAGAAGTCGATGGGCCAGCTGTAAATGATGTTGNCTTCCCGAGCTAGCTTTGGATATGGCACCAGTCATTCCATTGGTAGAGTCACCCATCTTGTCATCTCCTGCTTTCTCCCCTGTAGCATCTGAGGTTTCAGTTGAGACAGAGGAGAATGTGGATGCAGCTGATGAGGAGATAAGGGTAGAGGAAGGGGTTGAGGTCTTGGAGGCAACATCACCGTACGTAGTAGTGGGTTCCCCTTTAGAGGGTGCTCCGAGGTGTTGGGAGGTTGCAACTACTTATGAAGTGGCATCTCCTGTTGTCGAGTTATCATTACCTTTACCTGAAGCCGTCTTTGGGTTAAAGAGAATGATTTCTAGGCAGGTTCGTTGGGTGTTTGGAAGAGTTTTTAAGCGTTGAGCTCAAAATTAAATTTTTTTAGTTGGTTTTCTTTCACTATTCATTAATACTTTAATTTTATTCATAAAATTGAATTCTAAATTTTTAATCTAGACTAGTTGTTTCCTGCCAAAAAATTCCTGTTTGTTTTTGTTTTTTGTTTTGTTTGGAAAAAAAATTTGTAAATTTTGGTACATTTTGGTGTATTATGATTTTTTGTTTTATCTAAAGGTGAAAACTTTTATTTAAATATTTGTTGTTCTTTTTATTAAATTTCCTTTGTATTTTAGAAGATAATACATATTTTATTTTTTTATTATTTATTTTTCATTATTTCTCTCTCCAGATCCCAACATTGTATATATGTTCTAAAAAAAAAAAAAAAAAAAAAAAAAAAAAAAAAAAAAAAAAAAAAAAAAAAATCAACATGTCTATAGACTCTGTTAAATGTTAAAGAAAACTTGCCTCTAAAGGGAAGTGCTTGGTTTGACAGTGTCAAGATTTAGATGGTTCAAACAGAATCCTGGTATTAGTTGACCTTATTCAGGCTGTAGAATAAATGGCACATTTATAGGATGAGGATAATTTTGTGAAAGTGCAACATTCAAATAATTGTTTGTATCTGCAACCTATTAATTCTAAGCCAGCTTCTTTAAGTGGTAAATATATGAATATTATTTTAGTGCAAGTGATCTTTTAGGCACTGTGAAAGCTAATAATGGTAGATACCTTTATTTGTGGTTCATTTCCTCGAAAGGAGTCCAGTATTTCATAGTAAAAGGCACTAATTACTGAAATGTCATAACATTCAATGAAGGATGAGAAATATTCCATCTCTGGGGACACCCCATAGTGATGGATTAAGTCGTACACAGATGATCTCCTCTTTGTGTTGTCTCTGATGCTAGTCTTGTTGCAAATCAACATGTTGCCTCAAAGTGCTTAGGATATAGACATTCTGAGGAATTACTAAGATGTTGGAATATGGTTTGGTGTTTTTTGTGGATCTCATTTATATCTAAGATGTAGTCATGATCAGAGGTATAATTTAAAAATGGAACATATGTTAAAATTTGTTGAGAGATCTTCTTTGAAACCTCATGCCAATTAGTACCAGCTTATCCTCTTCAAAAATGGTGTCTGGGAGACAGTTCATCAAGTTTATCACTTGGCATTATAAAAAAATGAGAATTGTCTTGTACTTCCTCATCCAAACCAAGATTTTTAGGCCCAATATGGGGGAACATAGTCTAAATGTGGATCCTATAGGTAAATACATTCAAAGATCTTGAATAAATGCATGTTAGTACCGGTGTTAGTCACAAAATGTCTTTAGATGGTCTTCTATTTAAGGAAGGGTAAAGGGTTTGAACTCGGCCAAGATGGCTACCAGCCAGGAACAATTTGTAGTTTAGCATTATGGAAAAATTCAAACATATTGAAAGATCATGTTTTCTGAAAGTTAACTTAGCTGGGCAATTGGAATCAAACTTGGTCATATCTGTCCTTATTTGGCCCCTTTGAATAACAATGTGTTCGGTATATCTGCATCTCATCCAAAATGGCCACCAACTGAGAATATAATTTAACATTGAACCCTTTGGGAAAGCATTCAAAAATCTTCTCTGAACCCACATAGCCAATTTGAAACTAAATTATGTCCAGCAAGTCCACACCTCATCCTAGTTAGTTACCAGTTGGTCTGCACTCCATCTTAAATGGCCACCAGCTTGGAACTTGGTTTAATTTGTGCACCATATAATATCGAGGTCTATTAACATACTTGAAAATGAGTCCCTTTAACATTTGGATTATTTTAAACAACAATGTTAGCCATGGGCCCAGGCGAGGAATACAGGCTCTTGAGATCCTCTTTTATAGATTTGTTCCAACAATTGGGATAGTTTTCTGTATTTGGAATTTAAATAAATCTTTTCTATTCTGAAATATACCTCAATTTCAAATTGTTCCAAATAAAATTTTTACAATGATTATTTTTCAGAAAATCTAGTTGTAAATGAAATTTCTACTTAACATTAAATTCCAATCAAGGGAGACAATTTTGTTAATTTTTCAGTAAATCTACTACAATTGTATCTCAGATTTCTAATCAAACTTTAAATCCCATCAAGGGAGACAATTTTGTTTATTCTTCAGTATTCTACTTCAGTTGTATCTCAAATTTCTAATCAAACTTTAAATCCCATCAACGGAGACAATTTTGAAAAGTTTCAGTGAATCTACAATTGTATCTAAAATTCTTAATCAAACTTTAAATCCCATCAAGGGAGAAAATTTTGTTTGTTTTTTTTTTTCCGATAAAACATTTTTATTGTTAATTTTTCAGTAAATCTACAATTCCTACTCAAATGCAAATTTCCATCAAGGGAGACAATTTTATATTTTTCAAAAATAAATACACAATCCATTTAGTGTTTTATATTAGTATGTCTTTGAACTTTTTAGTCATTAGATATTTATTTTGAATAGTAAATGTTTAAAAATGTATAAAAAGGCATAAAAAGAATAGGAAATATGATAAGTCGGCTAATTTTAGTAAATTAATATGAAATTCTTCCCTCAGCAGTTATCGTTATTCAAAATATTTTCCAACAGTTTCATGAAAACCATTTGTATGCATTTTGATCTTTGCACTTGTTGTTTCTATAAAATTTATGATAAAAATAGGGTGAAATAAAGACATGTGACAGTTAATATTAATGACCTTGACACTTAAACTTCATGATAGGGAAAAATAAATAACTATTCAAATTAAAATTCTTATTTAATATTTTTGTTAAATTAATGTGAGGCAGTAAAGTGAGGGAGGGAGAGTTAGTGGTGTGCTAAAAAGTAAATAACTAATTAATTAATTAAAGCACATTAGGGTCCAAGTGTGAAGTGAAGAAAGCACAAGATGTAATTGTGAAACTGTAGATAGTCTTTTGAATAGAATAAACTGCTAGCAAAAACAATTATGTTAAACATCTATTCTGAAAGGCCAATATAAGCAAACGATAAAAAAAAATTTTATTTGAATGTTGTTTTTTTTAATAATCTTCATTCAAAACATATTACAATTTTTTAATTATTTTATTTAATGCCCACTTTTGATCTCGCTTGGTACTTCGGGGTGAGCTTTTGCCATCACTTGGTATTCATGGTCTATCCACATAAGAAACTACATTTATAACAGTCACATATAGTTTAACATTGGACAAAGTTGGGAAAACTTCATTTTTGAAACTAAGGATTCTTTGATAAAAGTGTCTTGCACGTCTGGGTACATTTCATCTAAGATTGTTTGAAGAAGGGAACATAGTTTAAAATTAGACAATTGAAATGCATCAAAGATCTCCCCTTGCATAATTACAGTTGGAAAAAATTTGGCGATAATAGTTCATGGGTTGTTTCATGTTCAAAAATTGTAATGTAGGTTGACATCCCATCCAAGATTTCCACTAGTGGGGAACATAGTTTAACAATGGAACAATTGGAAATATATTTTCACAGATCTTACTTCTCTGAAATAACATAGCCATTTAGAACCAAAATTAGTCATAACGGTCCTTTGAATGGTCTTTTTAAAAGACATCCAGCAGATCTGCACCTCATCCAAGATAGCTGTCAGCAGGGAACATAGTTACAAAGATCTTTAGATATCTACTTCGCCTATCAAAAGCAAGGTGCCCTTTAAAATAGGTTCTGGCAGCTGCACACCTTATCCAAGATGTTCACCACTTTTGACCCTATTGAAACACATTAAAAAATCTTCTTTGAAGCCACTTTGCCATTTGAAAACAATTTTAGTCACAATAGAACAAACACATGTCCATCTTCTTTAAATCACAATAGTCCTTTGGTGGTCCCCTTCCAAAATTCTGTTCACACATCAATCGAGATGGCTTCCAGTTTAACATTGGATCTTATAGGAAATTCATTTCAGAGCTTCTCTGAATTTCTTGACCATTATTAACTTTGTCAGAATTGTAAAAAAATATAATGGCCTTTCATATATCATTTTGGTGGTTGGATTTATTTGAAACGTTATCATTTTGCTTGTCATATTCATATGAAACTTCAACCATTTTGATTGTTGGACTTATGTGAAACTTTAATGATTTTGTCTGTTGGATTTATGTGAAACTTTAATCATTTTGTTTGTGGATTTACATGAAACTTTAACCATTTTGTCTGTTGGATTTACATGAAACTTTAACCATTTTGTCTGTTGGATTTATGTGAAACTTTAATCATTTTGTTTGTTGGATTTATGTGAAACTTTAATCATTTTGACTGTGGATTTATGTGAAACTTTAATCATTTTGTTTGTTGGATTTATATGAAACTTTTAATCATTTTGTTGGTTGGATTTATATGAAACTTTAATAATTTTGTCTTTGGATTTATGTGAAACTTTAATCATTTTGTTTGTTGGATTTATATGTAACTTTAATCATTTGGTCTGTTCAATCATTTTGTTGTTTGAATTTATGTGAAAAGTCGGCACCTTATCCAAGACAACTGCGAATGAGAAATATTGTTTTAGACTGGATCCTCTGAAAATCACCCTAGTAGATCTTTTAGGCCAGTCAAAACCATACTTATAAAAAGTCCTTGGATAACCAGAAAAAAAGGTGGCCAACAGGTAAAG
Source organism: Modiolus philippinarum (assembly GCA_002080025.1). Classification (NCBI taxonomy): domain Eukaryota; kingdom Metazoa; phylum Mollusca; class Bivalvia; order Mytilida; family Modiolidae; genus Modiolus; species Modiolus philippinarum. The sequence continues at coordinate 14,395 of MJUU01043437.1, read as the reverse complement.
ACTGCAACACCATGATGGCCACTAGTAGTAAACATAGTTATAATATAGTGGTCTTTGTTGGCTCAGGGGAACCTCGGCTACAGCACTTTCTATACCAAAGATACTTACAGGTTTACATGCTTTTTATGCCACAAAAACTACCATCAGTGATGACACATACACATTGATCATTTTGTTGCTTGGATTTATATGAAACTAGTCATTTTGTTGGTTGGATTTATATGAAACTTTCATCACTTTTTTGGTTGGAATTATATGAAACTTTAATCATTTTGTTGGTTGGATTTATATGAAACTAGTAAATTTGTTGTTGGATTTATATGAAACTAGTCGATTTGTTGTTGGATTTATGAAACTTTCATCATTTTGTTGGTTGGAATTATATGAAACTTTAATCATTTTGTTGGTTGGATTTATATGAAGCTTTAATCATTGTGTTGCTCAGATTTATATGAAACTTTCATCACTTTGTTGGTTGGATTTATATGAAACTTTCATCATTTTGTTTGTTGGATTTATATGAAACTTTAATCATTTTGTTGGTTGGATTTATATGAAACTTTCATCACTTTGTTGGTTGGATTTATATGAAACTTTAATCATTTTGTTGGTTGGATTTATATGAAACTTAAAACCATATGTAGTTTGGATTCCTTTGAAACTCGGTTACATTGTTGAAATACACATTTTCTTAACAAAAGGAAGAGATATGGAATGAATGATACTGAGACAACATCAAATTACAAAATTTGAGAAAAATTGTGTCAACCAATCATGTCATGTTATGGTGAAAAACATACCCCATGTATTCAGTCAATTTACTGTATATTTCAGATTCTGGTGTAATACTATGAATTAAACCATGGAGAATGATGTGAGAACCAAGGGTACTAGTATCATTATATAAAGAAAAAATGGTTCATTGGCTTATAATGCCTGTTACATAGGGTACCTGGATTTTTGGAAATGCATTGTCATTTCATTCAAATCTGATAAAATAAATTGCAACCAGCATTGGACATAGTTTAACATTTGACAGTATGGTGAAAGAACCACTTTGGTCATCCTCTTTGAAACCACTGAAGCACATTTTAACCAAAATTACAGGAATGATATGTTTGGATGGTTGTCTAGAAAGAAAGCTCGTTTCAGCAAGAAAAAAAATTTGAGGTTGGATTAATATTAACTTTCAATCAATTAATAGGTGCTTTTATATGAAACTTGAAACATTTTGTTGGTTGGATATATATGAAACTTAAATCATTTTGTTGGTTGAATTTATATAAATTTTTAATCATTTTGTCGGTTTAATTTATATGAATCTTTAATCATTTTGTTGGTTGGATTTACATGAGACTTTCATCATTTTGTAGGTTGGATTTATATGATACTTTCATCACTTTGTTGGTAGGAATTATATGAAACTTTAATCATCTTGTTGGTTGGATTTATATGAACTAGTCAATTTGTTGTTGGATTTATAAGAAACTTTCAACACAATGTTGGTTGGATTTATTTGAAACTTTCATCATTTTGTTGGATTTATATGAAACTTTCATAATTTTTTGGTTGGATTTATATGAAGCTTTAATCATTGTGTTGCTCGGATTTACATGAAACTAGTCAATTTGTCATTGGATTTATATGAAACTTTCATCACTATGTTGGTTGTACTTATATGAAACTTTAATCATTTTGTTGGTTGGATTTATATGAAACTTTCATCACTTTGTCGGTTAGATTTATATGAAACTTTAATCATTTTGTTGGTTGGATTTATATGAAACTTTAAAACCATATGTAGTTTGGATTCCTTTGAAACTCGGTTACATTGTTGAAATACACATTTTCTTAACAAAAGGAAGAGATATGGAATGAATGATACTGAGACAACATCAAATTACAAAATTTGAGAAAAATTGTGTCAACCAATCATATCATGTTATGGTGAAAAACATAGCCCATGTATTCACTTGATTTACTGTATATTTCAGATTCTGGTGTAATACTATGAATTAAACCATGGAGAATGATGTGAGATCCAAGGGTACTAGTATCATTATATGAAGAAAAAATGGTTCATTGGCTCATAATGCCTGTTACATAGGGTACCTGGATTTTTGGAAATGTCAAATCTTATAAAATACATTACAACCAGCACTGGACATGGTTTAACATTTGACAGTATGGTAAAATAACCACTTTGATCATCTTCTTTGAAACCATTGAAGCACTTTTTAACCAAAATTACAGGAATGATGTTTAGATGATTGTCTAGAACAGAAGCTCATTTCAGCAAGAAAAATGGAAGTTTGATTAATATTTACTTTAAACCAATTTATAGGTGTATTAATATGAAACTTTTATCATTTTGTCAGTTGGATTATATGAATCTTTAATCATTTTGTTGGTTGGATTTATATGAAACTTTAATCATTTTGTTGGTTGGATTTATATGAAACTTTATTCATTTTGTTGGTTGGATTTATGTGAAACTTTAATCATTTTGTTGGTTGGATTTATACAAAACTTCGTTGGATTTATATGAAACTTAAAAAAAATTTCTGTTGGATTTAAAAGAAAATTATTCATTTTTTCTAGTGGATTAATAATGAAACTCATTCATTTTGCTGTTGGATTTATTTGAAACTTTCATCATTTTGTTGGTTGGCTTTATGAGAAACTTTTCATCATTTTGTTGGCTGGATTAATGTGAAACTTTAATATGTTGCTTGGATTTCTATGAAACTTGGTCCATTTTGATATTGTGTTTTAATGTATGTTCAATTACATTGTTGATATAGACATTTTCTTAACAAAAGGAAGAGATGCGGAACAAATGATACTGAGACAACATCAGATTTCAAAATTTGAGAAAAATGGGATCAACCAATCACATTATGTTATGGTGAAAAACATTGTTCATGTCATATTTATACATTTACTTGTTTTACTGTATTTTTCAGATAGAGCATTCTGATGTTATATCTGTATGAGAATGAGAACCAAGGGTACTAGTACATATTCTGATGTTATATCTGTATGAGAATGAGAACCAAGGGTACTAGTACATGTAATAAGTATAATTATATGGAGAGTAAATGTTATGTTGGTTTATAATGCCTGCTACATAGGGAACCTGGAGTTTTGGTATGTAATGCCATTTCCTTCAGATCTGATAAAAAAATATGACAACCAGTCAAAAACTTAGTTCAACATTGGACGATATGGGAGAGTCACCATTTTGATCATCCTGTTTTAAACCACTGAAGCACATTTTAACCAAAGTAAAAGGAATGATGTTTGGATGGTCATCTAGTAAGTAAGTGCTCATTTCAGCCAGACAAAAAAATTGGAAGTTGGATTTATATGACATTTTAATCGATTAATAGGTGCTTTTATATGAAACTTGAATAATTTTGTTGGTTGGATTTTTATGAAAATTTAATCTATTTGTCGGTTGGATTTACATGAAACTTTAATTGTTTTGTTGGTTGGATTTATATGAAACTTTAATCATTTTGTTAGTTGGATTTTTATGAAACTTACATAATTTTGTCTGTTGAATTCATACGAAACTTCAATCATTTAGTTGGTCGGATTTTTATGAGACTTTAATCATTTTGTTGGTTGGATTTATATGAAGCTTTAATCATTTAGTTAGTTGGATTTTTATGAAACCTAAATAATTTTGTTGGTTGAATTATTATGAAACTTTGGTCATTTTGTTTGTTTGATTTATATGAAACTTAATCATTTTGAAGGTTAGATTTATGTGAATTTTTTATCATTTTGTTGGTTGAATTTATATGAAACTGCATTTTGCTGGTTGGATTTATATGAAACTTTTCATTTTGTTGGTTGGATTTTTATATAAAAACTATTGATTTATATGAAACTTAATCATTTTGAAGGTTAGATTTATGTGAATTTTTTATCATTTTGTTTGTTGAATTTATATGAAACTGCATTTTGTTGGTTGGATTTATATGAAACTTTTCATTTTGTTGGTTGGATGTTTATATAAAAACTATTTTTTTGATGGTTTGATTTATATGAAGCTTTAAGCATGTTCTTGGATTTATATAAAACTTTCATTTTGTTTGTTGGATTTATATGAAACTTTTACCATATGTTGTTTGGATTCTTTTGAAACTTGGACCATTTTGATATGGAGTTTTAATGTATGTTCAAATACATGTTCAAATACACATTTTCTAAACAAAAGGAAGAGATGTGGAACAAATGATACTGAGACAACATCAGATTTTTAAATTTGAGAAAATGGGGTCAACAAATAACATTTCTTTATGGTGAAAAATGTGGCCCATGTCATATTTATGTAATTACTTGTATGACTGTATATTTCAGATTAAGGATTCTGATGTAATATCTGTATATAAATTAGACAGTGTATAGTGATGTAAGAACCGAGATTACAAGTATCATAACACGAAGAATAAATGGTTTGTTGGATTTGGGATTTATATGAAACTTCAATCTTTTTGTTGGTTGGATTTAAATGAAACTAATCATTTTGTCAGTTGGATTTATATGAAACTTCATTTTGTTTGTTGGATTTATGTGAAACTAATCATTTTGTTGGTGGGATATATATGGGACTTTAATCATTTTGTTGGTTGGATTTTTATGAAACTTGAATCATTAAGTCAATTTGAATTACATGATTTTTTAAAATTTTGTTGGTTGGATTTATATGAAACTTAAATAATTTTGTTGATCGGATTTTTATGAAACTTTAATCATTTTGTGGGTTGGATATTATAACCTAGTCATTTGGTTGGTTGAAATTATATGAAACTTTAATCATTTTGTTGGTTGGAATTCTATGAAACTTTAATAATTTTTTCTGCTGAATTTATATAAAACTAATCATATTGTTGGTTATATTCATGTGAAACTCACCATTTTATCGTTCAGATTGATATGTAACTAGTCATATTAATGGTTGGATTTATGTGAAACTTTACATGTTGTTGGTTGGATTTAAATGAAACTATTTATTTTGTTGGATTTACATGAAACTTTCATCATTTTGTTGGTTGGATTTATATTGTTGGTTGGATTTATATGTTGGTTGGATTTTTATGAAACTTTAATCATCTGGTTAATTTGATTTTACGATATTTTTTTTATTTGGTTAGTTGGATTTATATGAAACTTAAATAATATTTTTGATTGGATTTATGGGAAACTTTAATCATTTTGTGGGTTTGATTTAAAAGAAACTAGTTATTTGCTTGGTTGGAATTATATGAAACTTTATTCATTTTGTCTGTTGAATAGGAAACTAATCATTTTGTAGGTTATATTCATGTGAAACTTACCATTTTTATCGTTGGGATTGATATGAAACTAGTCATATTGTTGGTTGGATTTACTTGAAACTTTAAACATTTTGTTGGTTGGATTCATATAAAACTAGTCATTTTGTTGGTTGGATATATATGAAACTTATCATTTTGTTGGTTGGATCTATGTGAAACTTTAACCATATGTTGTTTGGCCTCCAGTGCAGACAATAGTTTAACATATTGGATACTTTGTGAAAATCTTTTTTAATAATTACCTCTGAAACTAATACCAAATTTTACAGGGATAATGTAAGTTCTGATGTAATGAAAAGATGGCTGCCAGGTTGGAACATAGTTTAATGTTTGACTCTGTGGGAATATCAGTTTCATCATCTGTACTGACACTATTGAATCAAATTTAACTAAACTGTACAAAAATAGTGTATTTAAGATTTCTTATTTTGGTTGGGTCCAACAAAAAAAAATATGGCCACCAGCATGAAACATAGCTTAACACTGAACCCTCTGGGTAAAGCATTTACTGTGAAAATATTGGTACATGTTTAATTAAACCTATTGGAATGACATTTTTAAGGTCCTTTTAAGATTGATATTTTTTGTCCAATCGAACAACAAAATTGATGGCCATAACAGACCATAGTTTTAACATTGGACCCTAACGAACTTATGGGAAAATCATCTGCTCTGATGCTACTGAAGCAAATTTAATTAAATTGTTTTGGAATGATGTTTGGAAGGTCCTTTACTAAGATCGGGAATTTGGTTGACTCGACAATGTAAAGATATTGTGGCCAGAATGTAGTTTAACGTTGGTCCCTATTGGAAACTTTTACTTTAATCATTTAATCCAAAACCAATAGAGCAAGAAAATTCAACCAAGCTTTATAGATATCTGGTATGCAATGTTTGTTCAGATTCTGAAAAATCATGGTTGTCGGCTTGGAACATAGTTTTACTTTGGACACTATGGGAAAATCATCACCTGCTATCCTGGAAGATGGATAAACATTGGACCTTATTGGGAAATCATATTTTTGATGTTACCCTATGTGAAATCAATACCAAACTTGACAGGAATGATGTTTGGCACATCCCCCACTTGAATACTCATTTCATTCTGTCTGGTAGAAAAACATGACTCCCAGCTCAAAACATAGTTTAACATTGGACCCTATGGGAAACGCCATTCATATTATGAAAACTACTGTCTATGTCGACCAAGGTCCAGGTGAGCAATATAGGGTGAGCGTTTTCTTCTTTAATTTTGTCGGTTTAATATGAAATTGTATTTTCTTTGATCTGTAATTTTAAATCAATGACATCCCTCTCAACGGTAAACACAAAAATAAGATAAGGAGAGTATATAGATACCTTGGCAACTGACATCAAATTTAATTTTCATATTGACAAAAAATGAACTTATTCTTACCAGTGGTGATTACAATATACAGTCCATTTGATTGAGCTAAAATAGCAAATTGAACACCAACTTCAGGGGTTTATTTGAATATTTTTGGAAAAAAATTTGAGGCTTATTTGGGAAATTTAAATGCCAAAATCTGAGCTTTTGGAAACCTAAATTAGGGGATAAATATGTATTTTGGGGATTTTTGCATGATTTTGAAGTAATTTTTGTTTGGAAAGATTTCTGTTACCGGAGTCGGATTGCTAGAAAAATCCATGAAATTATTTGTAATTTGGGTACGCTATTAGATTATCTTTATTTCAGGAAGTCCATTTCAATTCTACTAATCACCTCTATCTAACACATACTAATGGCTTTGCCTTTTGTGAAAGATGGCGTAATTGAGGATGTGGCATATAGTTGCGGATGTTTTTGGAGTTGGATAGTTTGAAGAGTTGGATGGGAGATGGTGTATGAGGTGTTTGGTTGTAGTTGCGGCAGTTGGTTGGTTTGTGCAATGAGGACGCATGTATTGGCGCAGCGGGACTTGATGCTGAAATAAAGATAATTAATAGTAAACCCTAATCAAAACTGTTTTTTGTCATTCTTTGAAATGAATTAACCAAATGTACAGTAACGATGTATTTATACATGAGTGACAGCAGATTGAAGGTGTCATATTCTTAAAAATATTGTACTTCCAATACAACATCATGCAGTGATAGAAGTTTATCTTGTGGCTTCTATAAAATTTAATAAGATTTTTCACTTTTTATTCACCACTGGTTTTATCAGTCTCAAAATTTATGAATCCCTCATTACATTATGTGTCATTTTAACCAGCAGATCCTTAAAATGGTCATTCTTAGCTCACCTGGCTATAACCAGGATAGGCTTTTGCCATCAATTTTCATATTTTTTTTTCATTCAAAGATCTTCTCCTGCAACTACATTGCCAATTAGAACCAAACTTTTACACAATAGTCCTTAGGTGGTCACCTACAAAAATGTGTTCAGCTCTGTGCTATATCCAAGATGACCACCAGCCAAGAACAAAGTTTCACATTGGACCCTATGGGAAAACACATTATCCTTTAAAACTGCTATGGCAATTGTAATCAAACTTGGAAAATAGTCTTCAGGTGGTCCCCTACAAAAAAGGGTGTTTTTAAGGTTTGCACTTATCTAAAGATGGCCACTAGCAGGGAACATAGTATAAAGTGGACCATATGGAATACTTTCAAAGATCTCCTGAAATGCAAAGCCATTGAAGAATATACTTTAACATTGGACCCTATGGGAAAAAACATTGAAAGATCTGCTCTGAAATTGCTGGGCTAATTGGCACCTAACTTGACCACAATAGTCCTTGGGTGGTCCTCTGCAAAAAGTATCTTTTAGGTTTGCATCTGGTCAATCCAGCATGAACATTTCATTCAAAGATCTCCTCTGAAACTTCTATCCAAAAGTGTCCTAATTGACAGTCCAAAACAAAAAAGATTTTTCAGGTCCGCACTATATACAAGATGACTGCTAGCTGGGAACATAGTTTAACATTAAACCCTATGGGAAAACACATTCTCTTCTTTAACTGCTGAGCCAATTGTCTAACTTGCAAAAATGGTATTTAGGTGGTCCCTGAAAAAAAGTATTTTTGCGGTTTGCACTTTATCCAAGATGGCCACCACCAGGAACATGGTTATTGGATGCTGCGAATACTTTCAAAGATCTTCTCCAACTGAAAAGCCAATAGCAACAAAATTATGTCGCAAAAGTCCATGGTTGGTCTCCTACAGAAAAGGTGTTTTAAGCTCCCCTGACTGAAGGCCATGTGAGCTTTTGCTATCACTTGGTGTCATCATTGGTAATCCGTCTTCTTCAGTCTGCTAATCTCTTCAAAAATCTTCTTGGAAATGTTTGAAAATATAACAATGCTCATTTTTGAGTAATCTTCAAAAAATGTTTTTGATTTAATTAGGTGGCAAAAATGCCACAGTCACTAATAAATAGAACATAGGGTATATTGATGTTTTTTGCAAATAGCTGAAAAACTGTTACTGATAGAAAAAAAATTGACGGGGTGAAAAAGAAAACAGATTGAAGAGATCTACCAATCCTGCTGTTTTGGAGTTAATGTCCCTTTTCCATAAAAATTTCAATTTTTGGTTAGTATTTGTCTTGTTATATTACAAATTTTCGAAAAAGGGGATGAATTTGAAATTACAAAAATGTTCAGCAGAGCAGGATCTACATGTCCTCCAGTTTTGAAGATAATTTGATGACCCAAATTAGCACTTGCCACTTTTTCTTTGAATTTTCAGGATTTGTATACATTTTGATTTATTTTTCAAAAGAGGTTAAGTTTGAAATACAAAATGTTCAGCTTGTCAAGGACTACAATTTTTATACCCAGCCACACGTAGTGGCGAGGTATTATGTGATACCCCAAGTCATGTGTCCGTCCGTCCGTCCGTCCGTCCGTGTGTCCGTCCGTCCGTCCCTGTGTCCGTCCTTCCGTCCGTCTGTCCGTCCACCGAAGGTTTCCGACTGATCACTTGTGAACGAAATAACATAAGGTCTTCAAACTTGGTTTGTAACTTCTTTACCACAAAATTCAGGCCAAGTTAAATTTTGGGTTCAGAGGTCTAAGGGGTTCTGGAGTTATGCCCCTTGAAACTTTGAAATTTTGCGAATTTTAGGGTTTCGACTGATAACTTGTGAATGAAATAATGTATTGTCTTCAAACTTGGTATGTAACTTGTATACCACAAAACTCAGGCCAAGTTCGATTTCAGGTTCAGAGGTCCAAGGGGTTCTTGAGTTATGCCCCTTGAAACTTTGAAATTTTGCGAATTTTAGGGTTTCCGACTGATAACTTGTGAATGAAATAATATATATGTCTCCAAACTTGGTATGTAACTTGTTTACCACAAAACTTGGGCCAAGTTCGATTTTGGGTTCAGAGGTCCAAGGTCCAAGGGGTTCTTGAGTTACGCCCTTTGAAACTTTGAAATTTTGCAAATTTTAGGGTTTCCAACTGATAACTTGTGATTGAAATAATATATTGTCGTCAAACTTGGTATGTAACTTGTTTACCACAAAACTCAGGCCAAGTATGATTTTTGGTTCAGACGTCCAAAGGGTTTTGGAGTTATGCCCCTTTAAACTTTGAAATTTTGTGGAACGTGGCGGGGTATCATGTAATGCACCATTACTATTTTTATATAAGTCTGCAGGTTGGCATTTCTTCCAGGATTCTTGCTATAGTGGAAGCTGTGGAACACAGTTAAACATTGGACCCAATCGTAAATGCGGTTATAGATCTCCTCTGATACTGCATAAGCAATTTTGATTAATATGGTCCCCTTCAAAGTTAATGATTTTTATGTTCCTGCCTCAACCAAGTTTGCCACCAAAGGGAACCTGTTGTAAATGTATTCATAGATCTCCTCTGGACCCATTAAATTTTCAACCAAATTTGGTGATGAATGTCCTTGGTTGGTCCCCCTCAAAATCTGTGATTGTTTCGTTTATTATTATATATGTACACAAAGAAATATTCTGATAAGTGAATTCACTGACAAGAATTTTAAAGGCATTTTTATTAAAAGATAACTAGATATCAGATTATTTCCCCCTAAAAACATTGGAATCCCTTTGAAAGAAATGCAATTCTATCACTGAAATTTGTGTTTTCGAGATGTTTTAAGTCTCAGATTTTGGAAGAAAGGGCTTTGAAGTAGAATGTTGCATTTCTTTGTATAATCTTGCTAGGTACATGGTCTGTAGAAGGGTAGGCAGACCAGTACTTTATTGTTTAGTAGGCAATTCATAGAGAAATTACATCTAATGCTAGCAAGGTTATACACCTCTGGTAAAAAAACCAGAGTATAATGTTTCGCAATGTTTAATGTTATATTGTAGACACGACTGGTCATGACAATGGGAGACAACTTTTGTTTTTTCTGATCTATCCCAAGAAGTCCTCGATTTTTGTTATATATGTACAAAGAAATAGTTCGATAATTTAATTTACCGATGAGAATTTTAAGGGGATTTTTTTGAAAGATAACTGGATATCGGATTATTTCCCCCTAAAAAAAAGGGGGAATCTTTGAAAGAAATGCAGTTCTATCACTGAAATTCGTGTTTTTGAGATGTTTTTAAGTCTCAGATTTTGGAAGAAAGGGCTTTGAAGTAGAATGTTGCATTTCTTTGTATAATCTTGCTAGGTACATGGTCTGTAGAAGGGTAGGCAGACCAGTACTTTATTGTTTAGTGGGCAA